>JASFAX010000024.1:25460000-25735000 GCA_030737875.1 Allium sativum
GTTTCCCCCCCCCCCTCCAGGTTTACAGGGTGGGAATACTAGTACCTAGCTGGGATCTTTTGCTGCTTCTCTGGATAGCTCATGTACGGTTTGGACTTGAGCATGCTATGGCTTTATTCTACTTTGGGGATAGTTACTTTATGTTATTTCCAGTTTTCAGTTTATGTTTTCTAGACTTTGTTTTGTTGGGAAAATAATGACTCGGTACTTTGATGTAACTTGACTTTGGTTTTGAAATGTTAGTTTTTACCCGCTGCTTTATTTACTCTGTTTTTACTTATATGTTTTGTCTTGTGATATCTGCATGCATGTTTACCTAGTTTAACGCCCCTCCAAAGCCGGTGTACTTGCAAGAGTGGCATTAGTGGAGGTGGGGTGTTACATTTGGTTTCAGAGCATAAGGTTTACAAGATCTGAGCAAAAGGTTTTTTAAACTTACCTTTTGAAAAACTATTTTCAAAACCAATTATGTATTTTCCAAGAAAAGTCTAGTTTATTTTAAAAAGGCTATTCCCCAAAAGCCATTAGCACTATCCTTTGTTTCCTCGTTCTCAATCTATCTTTTTCTTCGTTTCAGTATGGCCGATAATTTTGCCATTCTGGAGGGTGTACCAGTACCCATTTGGTTTGGAAGGTACATGGAGGCAAGGGAAAATGAAGCCGGCCCTGCAGACATTCCTCCTCCTTCCCCCGTGGCTAACATTCCTCCCCCTCCCGTAGCTGAGGTTCCTCCTCCTCCTCAGCATTCACAAGCGGATTTCGCGAAGATTTGCAAGGACTTTAAGGTGATGGGTGGCAAGAATTTTGGGACGGAGACTTTTGTTGAGGAAAGAAACTGGTTAAAGGAAACTGAAGACCTCTTTGCTATTTTTGATGTGGAAGACAGTAGAAAAGTTCTGTTGGCAGTATGGCTATTGAAAGAGGAAGCTGCATATTGGTGGGTAGTCACCACCATTACTAGGCCAATTCAGACTTGGGATGACTTTAGGAGAAGGTTTAGACTGAGGTTTCTATCATCGACAGAAGAGAACCTTCAGATGGAGAGGTTCCTATCTCTAAAGCAAGGGGACATGACAGTTAGGGAATACGTGGATACGTTTAATCAACTTGCTCGGTTCGGTCTAGACTTGGTTAACACAGCTCAGAAGAAGGCCCTACGCTTTGCTCTAGGATTGAATGAGCCATTGCGCGGTTTGGCCATGTCTCATATACCCATGGGGGCGACTTTCGAGAGTTTGGTGAATATGGCCCTGCTTCAATAGGAAGATAAGAGTGGCAAGAAGGAGGTCAAGGCAAATGAGTCTCAAGGCGAGAAGGTAGATTCCGGAAAAGGAGGCAAGAACAACAACAGCAAGGACAACAAGTCAAGAGAAAGGAGGAAGTGCAACTTCTGTGGGATTACTGGGCACATAGCCAAAGACTGTAGGAAGAAGAAAAGGAAGTTGGGAGAATGCTTTCATTGTGGAGAGTCTGGACACTATAGTAAGGATTGCCCGAAAAAGCGAGGACAAGGGGAAAAGGAAAATTCAACAAGCAGGACCCTCTGGAGGGCAGTTGCAGGCTCCCCTCGCTCTTCCAGCTTTTGATCGAGGTAGTGGAACGAGAGGCAACGGTGAAACGAGTTCCAACTCATATTTTGAAACTACGGAATTGTGAAGTTAAAAGACGGTCAAGGCACGATAGGATTAAGCTCAAGAAAATGCGGCTTAGAAGATTGAAGACTAGATACGCGCATTATATCTCTTTCTAAGAGTATATCCTTGATCCCTATTATTCTGTAGAGCTTACTCGCATGCTATCTTTTAAGTATATCCTCTCGATCCTATTCTCAATCTTAGTTCTGTCGCAAACCCCATAAGGAGTATGACTCGCCTGTTTGTGATTTATAGTTGGGGTGAAGATGTCCATTAAGATGACCAAACTATTTGGGCTTTATGGGATATGGGTCATAGTTGATAGACTTACGAAGAGCACCCATTTCATTCCAATAAAGAACAAGAGGACTGTATCGGGTTTAGCATCTGTTTATCTTCGAGAGATAGTGCGATTGCATGGAGTTCCTTCCAGCATAGTTAGCGGTCGTGACCCAATCTTCACCATCCAGTTCTAGAATAGTTTGCAAGAAGCGATGAGTACGCGATTGAATCTAAGTACAGCCTATCACCCCAAGACGGATGGCCAAACCGAAAGGGTGAATAAAGTGCTAGAAGATCTTTTGAGGCTTTGTGTGCTTGACTTTGGTGGTACTTGGGAAGACCACCATCCTCTTGTAGAGTTTGCTTATAATAATAGCTATCAAGCTAGCATAGGGATGGCACCATTTGAAGCTTTGTATGGGAGGCCGTGTAGGTCACCATCTTGTTGGTGGGAGACAACGGATAGACTTATGCTTGGGCCCAATATGATACGGGACACCTCCGAGAAAGTTGAATTGGTGAGAAGACGGATGAAAGCGGCCCAAGACAGACAGAAATCCTATGCTGACAAGCGAAGGACAGATTTAGAATTCGAAGTTGGAGATATGGTTTTCGTGAAGGTTTCTTCTTTGCGTAATGTGGTTCGTTTTGGAGAAGTTGGGAAGCTGGCACCAAGGTTCGTAGGACCCTTCCCTATCATAGAGAAAATTGGGAAGATGGCTTATAAGGTGGAATTGCCTGAGAAGCTGGCCGGAGTGCATAATGTCTTTCATGTCTCGCATCTCCGAAAGTGCCTGCATGAGTCCGCTGAGGTGGTTGAACCTAGTATTCTTGAAGACATGGAGGTAGAGAAAGAGGCAACCTTGAGGCGAGCTCCGATTCGTATCTTGGGAACGGAGATCAAGAAGCTAAGAAATCGAGAAGTCAAGTTGGTGAAGGTTCAGTGGAGTGAGGCCGAAGAGGATGCAACTTGGGAAACTGAGGAGAAGATGCGTGGGCTTTATCCATTTCTTTTTTAGGGTACATTCTCAATCCCTTTTCCTAGTTAGCATATCTTTCTTTTGCTATCCATGTTTATCTTGTTATCGCGTTAACCTTGTCATGAGAACCTTAGGTAGAAACCCTTTGGATGAAACATGTATTTGAAACATGTTATGCTTGATGTTTGCCAGTGGTTGCAAGTGTTTGCAAGTGGATACTCGTGGATGCATGATACACATTAGGCACTAAGATCGGCTCACACACTTTCATATTGCATATGCATGAGTGCTTATACTTATTCATGGTTGAAACTTGTTATGCTATCACGTGGATGTTGCATATGGATGAATGTTATGTGCACTCATATAGAGATTATGAATTATGTTAGGAATTTGCATACATATGGACTCATTTCACTAACATATTTTGCATTAAGGAGGTTTACTAAATCAGTAACCGCCTGATTTTGGCATTAGACAAGTACATATACACACACCTTTGCATATGATCATACAGCATTTAGAATCTTTTAAGGACAATGGCTGCACGTGGATGATGTTTTGAGTAGATGGATGATGGATGGTAGGATATGTTCTTCCTAACTTGAAGATTTCGGGGACGAAATCCTTTAAGGAGGGGAGAATGTAACAACCCGTATTTTTAAATAACATGTTATAACATAAACCAAGGCAGAATTAAATGATAAAATCTGAATCAAGGGAAACGGGCTGTGCCATTGCGTTCGTCTCGGAAAAATACGTGAAATAGAGTTCGAGTTTTAAAAATCGGAGTCCGTATGAAGAAGATATGGACGAACGAAATTAGGCAGAAAAACCGAAAACAAGCCAGAATGCACTGGCGCACTTGTGAAGTGCGCCAGCACAAAAAATACACTGGCGCACTTGGAAAGTGCGCCCGTGTCGAGCCAGAAACCTGCACAGCTTTCGGGCATGACCATGGCTGGCCTGGTGCACCTGTTTTGATTCTCTGGACTGTTCTGCTGCCTGTGACGATTTTTGATGGTTTAGATCTAAACTAGGGTTAATCCTATGGCCTAAACTTGTCTCTACTTCTATAAAAGGACCCTAATACCTAGCCTAAACCATCATAAATCAATCCTACAACTAGATTATGCCAAAATGTTTAATCATGGCCTCCACCCTCTTGTCATAGTCTCCATCTTCATTCATATGAGAATTCCTAAGCTTGTTGAGAGTTTCTAAGTTTGATTCAAGGCCAAAGTTCAAACTTTCTTCATCAAAACAAGGGTCTTTCTTCATACAAATCATTGGAGCTTATTATTTGGGGGTTTTTAGAGTTGCTAGTGGCTTCGTCTCAATCTTATTTTATTTAATAAGTCTTCATAGCATTGTAAGCCCTATTCTACTCTTAGATTCTAACTATGAAGTTAAATATGACATGTTGCAAGTTTGAGTTTGGGCCTAAGTATGATTTGTGCTTTGATTCTATCATGTTATGCATGGATTTATTCTATGCATGTTTGTAAAGCTATCACCTTGACTTTGTGCATAGAAAGCTATGAGCTTTGATTCTATCATGTTATGCATGGATTTATTCTATGCATGTTTGTGAAGCTATCACCTTGACTTTGTGCATAGAAAGCTATCAGCTTTGATTTGAAATGTTGCATAAAGCAACATAGAAACTCTCATAACCCTTATGTTATCTTGCATATGATGTCATATGCGAATCACTAGCTAACATCCTATGTCATTTATGACCATGTTTCACCTATTTTGCTAAAGTTTGATATCATGCATGTTTTGAGGCTTATAATGTAATATGCAAGTTTATGAACACATTTGCCTCATATGCCACCATGTTTAACTTGTGGCCAAACCTTAACCCCTCATGTTCCTTAATATGCTTGTGGCCAAATCACCCTTATGATATTATGCATGCTTGTGGCCAAATCACCCTTATCCTATTATGCATGCTTGTGGCCAAATCACCCTTATGATATTATGCATGCTTGTGGCCAAATCACCCTTATGATATTATGCATGCTTGCGGCCAAATCACCCTTATCCTATTATGCATGCTTGTGGCCAAATCACCCTTATGCTATTATGCGTGCTTGTGGCCAAATCACCCTTATGCTATTTGATATGTTTGAGGCCAAGTCACCTTTTATGCTAACATACATGTTGAGGCCATATGCTAGTATGTTGAACCCCTTTTGGCCTCAAATATCACCATGTCTAACTTGTGATAGACTTTGCCATCTTATGCCCACCTTGTCATATTGTTATGTTCCCTCTTTGATCTATTTGCGTTGATGCGAATTTACATGCGATGGGAATACGTTATGGGTAGTTGGGCAAACTTAAATAACATGAAAACATGACTTGAAAACATGACATGAAAGTTTGACATGTGTTTATGCTTGAAAACATGAACGTGGACATGACATGTAGAAAACATGGAAGTGGCCAACTCGAGGTTGGGTTGAGTTTGTAGCATAAATCTACCCGGAACCGACCGGCTTAACTAGTGGCTACAAACAATAGGACCCAATGTGAGTAGTTGGTCACATCGCACTTAAAACCCGAGGTTAGACTAGGTTGTGATGTAAAGCTACCCGGACCCGCCCGGCTTAACTAGTAACCACAACAAAGTCTAATGTGAGAGGTTGGGATGCATTAAGTTAATTAATGCCACATGATAGGGTTAAGTCATGGACCGCTTGAATACTTATCCAATTAAACATGATGGGTTGGTAGGGTTAAGTCATGGACCGCTTGAATACTTAACCAATTAAACACGATGGGTTGGTAGGGTTAAGTCATGAATTACTTGAATACTTAACCAATTAAACACGATGTATTGATAGGGTTAAGTCATGAACTGCTTGGATACACTTGACCGACTCAATACATGGTTAGCATAGGGTTAACCGCACTTAACCCGCTTGAAATCCTAGTTATGAGGTCCTTTTCAGCCGTAACCCACTTGGGAGTATCTGGATACCCTGGACTAGGCTAGGGTGGGGCACGATTACTGGACTGATTGTAAGAGACCAAAAGAGACGGCTGAATGGTGCACCGATTGTTCAGGCGGACCATGGTCGTGCACATTAAGTCCGGAGTTGAACATGGGCACCAGTAGGTTTAGACTGTGCGTTCTTGAATTGTGTCTATGGTTTACACCTTAGGGCTGGATACACCCTAGGGTGGACCTTTCACAGTTAACTACATTGCATGATTAAGCCGTATGACACCGATACACGACGAGTTAGGCTTATAGGGAGCCGATCGACTAGACCGAGTAGTTGGACCTTGATTTAGGTCATCTCATGATATTGGGCCAGCTTTGGGCTAAGGGATCATTTCTTGTTTATACTTGACATGGATTGGAATACTAGTACACACTTGGTGCAACTTAACCTTGTATATGCGATGCCACACTTGATCTATCTTGTTAACTTTTCACCATGTCAGTTATCATCCTATGTTTCATCTCTGCTTTACATGTCCAGTTAACTTTATTAGTTTTTATACTAATAGTAGGTAGGACTTACCAGTCTTTTTGACTGCCCCGTTTTCTTTCGCCTCTTTTCTTTCGTTCCCCCCCCCCCCCAGGTTTACAAGGTGGGAATACTAGTACCTAGCTGGGATCTTTTGCTGCTTCTCTGGATAGCTCATGTACGGTTTGGACTTGAGCATGCTATGGCTTTATTCTACTTTGGGGATAGTTACTTTATGTTATTTCCAGTTTTCAGTTTATGTTTTCTAGACTTTGTTTTGTTGGGAAAATAATGACTCGGTACTTTGATGTAACTTGACTATGGTTTTGAAATGTTAATTTTTACCCGCTGCTTTATTTACTCTGTTTTTACTTATATGTTCTGTCTTGTGATATCTGCATGCATGTTTACCTAGTTTAACGCCCCTCCAAATTCGGTGTACTTGCAAGAGTGGCATTAGCGGAGGTGGGGTGTTACATTTGGTATCAGAGCATAAGGTTTACAAGATCTGAGCATAAGGTTTTTTAAACTTACCTTTTGAAAAACTATTTTCAAAACCAATTAAGTATTTTCCAAGAAAAGTCTAGTTTATTTTAAAAAGGCTATTCCCCAAAAGCCATTAGCACTATCCTTTGTTTCCTCGTTCTCAATCTATCTTTTTCTTCGTTTTAGTATGGCCGATAATTTTGCCATTCTGGAGGGCGTACCAGTACCTATTTGGTTTAGAAGGTACATGGAGGCAAGGGAAAATGAAGCCGGCCCCGCGGACATTCCTCCTCCTTCCCCCGTGGCTAACATTCCTCCCCCTCCCGTAGCTGAGGTTCCTCCTCCTCCTCCTCAGCATTCACAAGCGGATTTCGCGAAGATTTGCAAGGACTTTAAGGCGATGGGTGGCAAGAATTTTGGGATGGAGACTTTTGTTGAGGCAAGAAACTGGTTAAAGGAAACTGAAGACCTCTTTGCTATTTTTGATGTGGAAGACCGTAGAAAAGTTCTGTTGGCAGTATGGCTATTGAAAGAGGAAGCTGCATAATGGTGGATAGTCACCACCATTACTAGGCCAATTCAGACTTGGGATGACTTTAGGAGAAGGTTTAGACTGAGGTTTCTATCATCGACAGAAGAGAACCTTCAGATGGAGAGGTTCCTATCTCTAAAGCAAGGGGACATGACAATTAGGGAATACGTGGATACGTTTAATCAACTTGCTCGGTTCGGTCTAGACTTGGTTAACACAGCTCAGAAGAAGGCCCTACGCTTTGCTCTAGGATTGAATGAGCCATTGCGCGGTTTGGCCATGTCTCATATACCCATGGGGGCGACTTTCGAGAGTTTGGTGAATATGACCCTGCTTCAAGAGGAAGATAAGAGTGGCAAGAAGGAGGTCAAGGCAAATGAGTCTCAAGGAGAGATGGTAGATTCCGGAAAAGGAGGCAAGAACAACAACAACAAGGACAACAAGTCAAGAGAAAGGAGGAAGTGCAACTTCTGTGGGATTACTGGGCACATAGCCAAAGACTGTAGGAAAAAGAAAAGGAAGTTGGGAGAATGCTTTCATTGTGGAGAGTCTGGACACTATAGTAAGGATTGCCCGAAAAAGCGAGGACAAGGGGAAAAGGCAAATTCAGCAAGCAGGACCCTCTGGAGGGCAGTTGCAGGCTCCCCTCGCTCTTCCAGCTTTTGATCGAGGTAGTGTTTCTATAGAAAGTCATGTTCACATTTCTGATTTCCCTGTTCATACCTTATTTGATTCTGGCGCATCGCATAGTTTTATTTCTGATCTTATTGAAAGTTTGCACCTAAGTACTAGTCTAGTTGAAAATCCCGTTAGTATTTCATATCCGATTGGGGGTTCCGCCCATCTATCTGCAATTTGTATGGATTTGAAAATCTCTATCTTGAGCGTAGAATTCATGTGTAATGCGTATGTTCTCGTGTTTATGGGATACAGGTTGATTTTGGGCATAGATTGGTTGTCCAATTATGGAGCCATTCTTGATTTCGAACATAGGGTTGCGAGGCTCATGACTCGCCTCGGTAATACCCTCGAAATCTCGTGTGACCTTTAGGGTTCCGTCATGATTAGTTATCTAGAATCCCTTGGCACTTTTATTGGAAATTTGTAATCCAATCGAGTAGTGTTCGCCACTAAGGCGGATAGTCCATTTCGCTTAAGCATGGGTTAGAGAAATCACCCTAGTAAGTACATTTGGCAACGTGGATTGGCATTTGTTTTCAAGAGATAGTGCTTCTGCGTGGAATACCGTATAGGATGTAAACGAGATCCAGGATTCACTAAAGAATTTTGGAATGCTTGCATGAAACCATGAGCACGCAGTTATGTTTAAGCCAAGTATTTTAGGAAAAGAATAAATGGAAGTGGAACAAGAGGCAATGGTGAAACGAGTTCCAACTCATATTTTGAAACTACAGAATTGTGAAGTTAAAAGACGGTCAAGGCACGATAGGATTAAGCTCAAGAAAATGCGGCTTAGAAGATTGAAGACTAGATACGCGCATTATATCTCTTTCTAAGAGTATATCCTTGATCCCTATTATTCTGTAGAGCTTACTCGCATGCTATCTTTTAAGTATATCCTCTCGATCCTATTCTCAATCTTAGTTCTGTCGCAAACCCCATAAGGAGTATGACTCGCCTGTTTGTGATTTATAGTTGGGGTGAAGATGTCCATTAAGATAACCAAACTATTTGGGCTTTATGGGATATGGGTCATAGTTGATAGACTTACGAAGAGCACCCATTTCATTCCAGTAAAGAACAAGAGGACTGTATCAGGTTTAGCATCTGTTTATCTTCGAGAGATAGTGCGATTGCATGGAGTTCCTTCCAACATAGTTAGCGGTCGTGACCCAATCTTCACCATCCAGTTCTAGAATAGTTTGCATGCATGTTTTTACTTATATGTTCTGTCTTGTGATATCTGCATGCATGTTTACCTAGTTTAACGACCCTCCAAAGCTGGTGTACTTGCAAGAGTGGCATTAGCAGAGGTGGGGTGTTACAACTATGACCATCCTTTTGCTCTTGCACTCATAGTGGTTAGAATAGTAATGATAATGTGCTTAAGTGCAATATAATGTGGATCGCACATCTCATGTTCTCCTAGCTAACCGTGTTAATGTGTTTATAATATATTATTATAATAGTGTAACAACCCGAAAATCAGAACCAATTTAAAAAATTTATTTTGGCAACTTTAATGAATTTTAAATATTTTAAATGATTTATTTTGAATAATAACAACTAAAAATTTATTTAAATCGAAGTTAGAACGAATAATTTTATTTTAATTATAAAACGAGCCTGAAATAGCGTGGTAGTTTGAAAGTTCGATTTCAAATGAATGTACATGATCCAAAATAAATCGGATTTCAGTAAAACCAGAAATATTAGAATCTGTTTGAAAATATCTTTCTAACGAGTGTGAAAAATCTAGATTTCATAACGGGAATCAAAAGTTATGGCAAGTTAAAAATTTAAAATAGTCGCTATATAATATAATATAATATAATAAATGGACATTTTGCAAACAACCTCCATTTTTGACGAAACTACTTTTGTTGGATCCGGAATGTCAAATTATTGCTAGATTCCAATTTTCATAATTTTTGGAATTAATATATGAGCGTGGCAAAAGAAAACGTGTTTTGTCAATTTTAGTCAAATGGGATCGACCATAAAATGGCCAATTTTCAAACTATCTCCAAATTCGACGAAATTAGTTTTGTTAGGATCGTATCATCAAAACATAGCTAGATTATTTTTTTGGAATTTTTTGAGTCAGTGTGCGGCCCCTGTAAATTAAAATTTACTATATTGATTTATAATTTAACTTAAAGAAAACTGATTGTAACAGCTGAATTGGCTTAAGAAACATATCCCATTGTGTCCGGAATGGGGGTATTTGGCAAGGGACGTCAGTCGTTGGTTTTGATTTGGATTTCGAATTTAAAACCCTACTTTTTGGAAAAAAATATATATAATGAATTAAAACCCTAATTTTTTTTTCTAATTTCTCATTAGCCAGAAATAAAATTCGCCGCCTCCTCTCAAGCGAACTGCGATTCAAGCTCAAAACTTCCTTCCTTCCGATCTCCAAACCCAAGCAATGAAAATCAAAACTGGCAACCCCAAATTGAAGAGGCGATCGAGCGCTTCACATCCATACCCGTTTCATCTTTTTTCGTGGCTTGAGGAGCTCGGATTTCGAGCCGAAAGGGAGCAACTTTGGGCATGGATTGCGAGGTGGAGGAGGGTTTGGATCTGACATGGTGGGGCGGCGCGTGGAACTGACGCGAAGGCGCGTCGACTGGTGGCGGGGGATCAACTTACGGCGGCCTGTGTTGATGATCGGCAGTGAAGAATGGATGGGAGCGGTTTACGGAAGGAACGAAGAAGGAAGAAGTAATTAATTCAGTTAATTATAAAATTTGGGGTAAATTAATTGTTTTAGTTATCTTTAAAATGTAATTTTTGTTTTTGATTTTATAAAATAAAAATAAAAATGGGTTTTTTATATAGATAAAATAGAAATAAAAATGGGATTTTTATATAGATAAAATAGAAATAAAAATGGGAGTTTTTAAAATATAAAAAGATATTGTTTTTAAAAATATAAAAATAGCTTTGTTTTTAAAAATAAAAAGAGCTTTGATTTTAATTTATAAAGTAGCATTGATTTCAATATAAAAATAACATTGTTTAATTTTCAGATTTTAAATAAATTAACATTATGTTTAAAGATCTGAAATTTTAATTAAATAACATAGATTTAAAATATGATTTTTTATATATATTGTAGCGATATAAAAATATGATTTTTATTATATGAATAGCATAATAGAAATGTGATTTTTATAGCATTGAATTAAAAATGTGATTTTTAAATGTATAAACATCATATTAAAAATGTGATTTTTACTATGAACAGCGTAAAAAGGATTGCGTTGGAATATTGGGAAAATCCAAACTATTCAAAAATTCATAAATAAAACTAGCGGAGTGGAAACCCAAGGTGAGAACTCCTTCTCACTAATTATTTTACAGTTAAATATATACTAGTTTGCAGACGGGGCTTAGTAGCTCCTGATACCGTCGTCCACAAACCATGGACAGCTTGTTTGATTGTATTGTTTTGTGGAAATGGACTGTATTGTGATTATTGATTGTATTGTATGGAATAAAATATTTAAACTATAAAAATATCATTTTTATTGAATGAATAAAATACATAAAATATTCATATATGGAATAAAATATTTGAACAATAAAAATATAATTTTTATTGGATATATGAACCATATAAAATGGTCATGTGTTGAAAATAAATATTCATTTACAAATCGGACGATTTTTTTATGTACACCCATTTGACTGATATTGATTGGGACGATATATTTTACACATCGCCCAACGGCACAAATAAAATATATGCGTGTGTTGATTGAAACTCCACACGGGTATTGGGAAGATATTTGACGTACACTAATCCCAATTGTTTAGTTGTATGTCAATCGATGGGTTGACATACTGTTGTAAGCGTTAATTATTTATATTTAACGCTTATGCAGTTTTGTAATGCACTCTGGATGATGGTTAACTGTGTTTGATTATTGTTGTGTCCATGTGTGTATGAAATCCATATAAATAAAATTATATGGTAATTGACTGTGTTTGATTCCAGTTCGGAAAGAACAGATATTTTAAATTAACGAATATTTTAAAATGACGAATAATGAATATTTTAAAATAACTATCATTTTAAAATAATATTCAGTAATGGATCAAAATATGATTTTGATGTCCGATTTGGGATGGACACGAAAATATTGAAAAATATGAAGTTGTGTTGACTAGATATGCGCCATTTGGACTGGAACGATATTTATATTGATTTCATTCATTTTTATAATGAATATCGAAAAGGAAATGATTTCAAAACCTGATATTTTGAAAATATTATCAATTATATATTATAATGATATAGAGTATTCAATTTGATTTAAAATTGAAAATGAAGTTAGAATCGTTTTTAAAATGAATTTATAAACGATTTATAAAATACGATTTAAATGGAAATCGACGAAATATATATATTATATATATTATATATAATATAATGGCCTGAATAGAATGCGCCGCGCCGCGATCCTTCGCGAATTTCAACCATTGACTTCGAATTGACATTACGGGAGATCCGACCATCGGATTCTTCTAAAACAGGAACCGTTGGGTTCATATCGAAAAGAGCTTTCCATCGAATATAAGAGATTTGATATCTAATGGTTGGATTCGGAATTATGTCCAAATAAAATTTGGAAAAGGCTGATGTAAGTGTAGTTCGATGACCGTTTATGGAAATCGACTGTACAAGCCTTGATAAAATTATTAAAAATATTAATAATTTGTGTAAAATCATAATAAATGATTTGGAAAGAATTTGGATGAAAAATTCCACGTTTGTAAAGATAAAAATACATTTTTATCAAAATGAACTAGTTATTAACTAGATTTGAAATCCAATAATTTTGAAATAAAATAAATTGGATTTGTGAATGGGTTTTAATATAACCAGAATTTCCAATATATGAGTTGGAGTGGATTTGAATGGAGATCATCTTCGGAATACTTCGGTGTTGGATTTCGGGATTATACGGATATTGTAATGGAAATTTGGAAGATATATTTGTTTCGTTATATCCAATACGATATTTGTTGGTTTCAGAATTTGATATTAAATATAAGCCGGTATAATTTCTATTCAGACCCTTGTATTTAATATCAAATAGGATTTTTGGTTTGTCGTGAATGGTGTCTTTATTAACACTGTTGTTAAACCTCGTTGAGAAAAAGAATAAATCTTTAATTTAAGATTTAGTGAAGTTTTCCAATAATTAGTATTTAATTGGAAATGAACAAAAGAATTGGATTTTTGGGTTTATAGTGAACGATTTTTTAAACGACATTTGCTCTTTAACCCGATTAATAGTGAAATGTGATTTGGAATTTATATATCTTTTTATTAAGATTTAATGGAATTTCCAAAGTAAAGATTTCCAATTTAATAAAATAAATTGGAATGGAATGGAATTCGAATTGATAATAATCGAAGTGAGCTTCTATGTAGGAAGATTGTTAATATATATGGAATTTAAAAGTCTTTGTCGTTATTCAATTTATATTATTAGTCGGATGCGGAAATTGATATCGATTATATATTGATCGGTTTTCCATGAAGATTCCATAATTAATGGAATGTGATTTGGGTTTACCGTGAATTGTGTTTTTAACGTGAACTGTGTTTTAAATGACATTAGTTCTTTAACCCAGTAAAAGACAGAATTGCATGTCTAACATTGAATTTCGAACTGTGTGGTTGGTTTCTGCCAAATATATATATGGTGGCGGAGAATTTATTCTCTTTCTTAACACCCTTCTCTAAGACGTATGAGCTTAGAGGTTATGTATCGGCAGAAATCAATAGTACAGTATAGATTGTCGATGCGACATGTTTGTGTTTCCAAAGTTAAATAATCATTAATATTGATTTTTGGGAAGATTAAAACAAGTGGAGTTTTAATGAATCTTTAATTAGATTGAAAAGAGAAGATAATTTAAATTATCAAATTTGGGAAAATGATCGATAATGGAGTAGCACCAGTTTTACTCCAAGCGATAGTTAAATCTTTAATTAGATTTGAATGTGAAATGGTAATTAAATTTACCGATAACACCGTCATGTTAGATATGGAGTATTGCCAGCTTTGCTCCATGGGATGAATTGGTTGGGATTGGAATGAGGCGTATGTTGTGTTTTTATAGCACTTGTTTATAAAATACGCGAGTTATTTGGAAAGACTGGGTTTATCCTATTCTGAATAATTGATACGACAATATGTCGATGATGAAGACGGTGGTTGAGGACCAGAGATCTTCCCATCGTTTGGATGATTACTGATATCTTTATTAGGCTGTACACCCAAGACAAGATAATAAGTGGTGATCGTCCAAACGTACTTGGTAATCAACCGAATATGCGAGGACCTCTCTCCTGTATTGGACACGGGACGAGGAATAAGATGCCCCCGGTTTTGTTCATACCCAGAATGGACTTGTGAATGGATGTGTATCTGACAATGGATTTTATTATGTGTTGATTGATTTCTATTAAATATATATCTGTTTGGTGGTGGAGAATTTATTCTCTTGCTTAACACCCTTCTCTAAGACGTACGAGCTTAGAGGTTATATATCGATAGATATCAGTTGCATGGTGTGGATTGTCATTGTGACATGCCGAGATGCAAAGGATCGAGGCTTTTGTTGAAAAGCAGGGTCTTATGGTTGATGATCAAAGCACGACTTTAAATAGCATAGCTTTGTGTAGCGTTAATTTGCGAGCCTCGCACCCAGGTGTGAACCAAAAACGGGATAGTGACTGCATGGAAATGGACATATGTTAGTTCTAGCTACGAGTAACGTCATGGTATGGAGCCCAGACTTCTTACTCATGTGGATGTTGCATACTATTATTACTTTATGAAAGACGAGGTACCTCGGATATACAGTCACTACGGGATCGATGGATATATCAGTCACTACGGGGCTGATGGGAGATGGTCGACATACAGACCATTTTAGAGGTTCGATAGAACCGGCTAACATATAGTTTATGGTATAACTAATCATCGACGGATGACCAGCCATGAAGATCCAAGGGTTTCCCAAAGTGCGTGCTCCTGAGGCACTTGCTAGTGTGTCTAGAAGTGGAGAGTAGACATCCCTGGCCTCGGTTCATAGATGGAAACCCAATTTCCAATACGTGATATTCAGTTTTAGTTGTATATATATATATATATATATATATATATATGGTGACGTAATATAATGGTACCTACGCCGCCTATGATTGATAAATTTTTTTTTGAAGTTGATTTCTTTACTTATAGTAATAATAAAAGATGAAATTTCATGTATCAAGCATATTTGGCTATTATAAGGGAAAACTCTATCCTCAACTGCGTTCATTATGTGATGGGACCTGAGTCTTATAATAGCTTCATATTTCCCTTTAGCATTGCACTATTATTTTTATGCACTGGTATTCATAAGGGGAAAACCCATTCCGTGTTATACGGCATGGTCCCGTGATTTACCTAACTTTAAAATCAAGCTAATAACTGTTTTAGTTCTCACACCAGTCACATGACTGGCCTGGAGTTTATTGTTTTAACCTAAACTCTGGGTGCCCCTATTTTCCACACGGGCAGCTAGTAGTTTTGGTTTTGCAGATATTATATTCACAGGATCCTGGTTTACATTTGGAGCCAAAGTTTTAAATCTCGGATATCGGCCGCGTTTCATCTCGGGGATTTAGATACTTGATCTTATATCGGGGGAGATCTTGGACGAGATGAGTCTAACTCGGGTGGTTCGTCTCAGATTTCCATCTCGGGTCTGAAAGTTCATATCGAAACAATCTTGGGGTATATGATATGTTCAATTTTTTTTACGAAATGATTTTTATGAATGCTATTAAAAACATAGTAACTTAAACTTGAATTGCAAAATCACTTTATTAATAATATTATTATTAATTTACGAAAGATCATTCATACTATAAATTGTAATATGATTAAAATAGAAATACAACACAATGTAAAATAGATTAGTGCTTAAAACATATAATCCCTGAAAATGAATTATTGTTAGACATAAAACACTGAAAAGATCCAAAACATTAAAATACGGCATAAGTAGGACATAAAAATACATAATTTCATCAGTAACATGTATGTAAAAAAGACGAATTTGAAAATCATAAGCATTGTAGAACATACATGAACATACAATATAGTCATTTAGCATGAAAAAAGTAAAATAGCAGGAGATTATCGTGGCTAGATTTGTGTTTTTTAATCATTGTTCAGGTTCAGGCACATATTTAAATTTTAACCAAAAAACCCAAGATCTCGGGCGATATTCCGGTATTTCGTATCGGTCAATATATCGTTCAATATTGCAATATCTCGGGTGATATATTCGAAAAGAAATTTATAGTGATATTTGTTGTTTCGTTTCAAAAGGAGCTCAAAACGAGATCTCGGAGGAGATCTTGGGTGATATTTTCGAGATTTGAAACAGTGGCTGGAGCTATATTCGGAATGCTCTATATTTGTGTATTTCTTACAGTTGTGTTATGTATTATTTTTACACTGCTATGTAATGTATTTTAATCTCTGATATTTTCCAATGTGTATTTATTCATACTCTGTTATATTCTTGTACTCTGATGTAAATTGTTGTAATAAGAAATGAAATGTTCTGTCGTTTGTGTTCTAATTTGTTGTGTTCTCAACTCAATCTGGGCTTTCCCATAAGGGCGAGTTCGGGTCGCTTCATTTTGGTCAGAGCTTTGGTTTACAGAGCTCGAGAACAAGAAACATTGGAACCATACGAAAGAATTCATCAGAGATTAGATTTGTAATATCCAGTAAGAATGACTCGTTAGAGATGAGATCAGTAGTACCCTAGAATGAGTTCTACGAGTGTTATTTTTTTAAAAATAAAAATGAAAACAAACTTTGTTTTGAAAATTTAAACCTTATTATATGCATTTGAATATTTATTTTATGTTGATTTGGACAATCTAGTATATGAAGATTTTGCATATACGCCTGGCTAGCGTGTGTACGAAGTCTCAAATATACTGGATAGATATAGAATCACACTCTAGTCGCCTAGAGATGATATTGATGATTTTCATGACATCATCAGTATTTATGTTCGAGTTTCGAAGGTGGGATGTCTATATATTTCCAATTGAATGGTGTGAGAACCAAAATTTAGGTAGGTTATTGTTGTGATTTGGCATCAAAAATATGATTTTTGAATATATGTTACAGTTATGCATTCGAAAAGCTAATTGACAAATTGATTGTTGGTTGTGTTGTTTGATTTTAGTTTAACTATAAAAATTATTGTAACCAATACGAGAAGGAAAGATAAATTTTAGCCAAATTGAATCAAATATTGTACTGAATTGAAAATTGATTGAAATTGCATGCATATACGTGTATATACATTGAACAGGTCATAGCAGGGAAGCTAAGCAGAGGAATAAAATTGTATGCCTAACAAATAGGTACATGTTTACTAATTTATTCGGTTTGGATGATTTTATAAGCTGATTGGCTAGCCGCTTGACTTTTTCTTTTTCTTTTGGATTGATGAGGGCCTTACGTGGCTAGTTGAGGTTTTAAATGTCTCCCCGTACAAAGGAGGTTATGGCGAATTTTTTCGAAAATTTAGGGTATTAGCCAAATTTTTGAAAATTTTGAAAATTCTTAGAAACTGGAAAGTTGAAGAATGAATGCCAGAATGAAAGTTGAGTTGATTAGTTAAACAACTTTCAGCTCTGTTCCTTTTGGAGGATGGAAAGAATTTAAGTAGGGGAGATTGTAACAACCCGGAAATCAGAACCAATTTAAAATTTTTATTTTGGTAATTTTAATGAATTTTGAATATTTAAAATGATTTATTTTAAATAATAACGACTAAAAATTTATTTAAATCGAAGTTAGAACGAATAATTTTATTTTAATTATAAAATGAGCTTGAAATGACGCGGTAGTTTGAAAGTTCGATTTCAAATTTCAAATGAATGTACATGATTCAAGATAAATCAGATTTCAGTAAAACCAGAAATATTAGAATCAGTTTGAAAATATCTTTCTAACGAATGTGAAAAATCCAGATTTCATAACGGGAATCAAAAGTTATGGCCAGTTAAAAATTTAAAATAGTCGCTATGGAATTTAATATAATATAATAAATAGCCATTTTGCAAACGACCTCCGTTTTTGATGAAAATGCTTTTGTTGGATCCGGAATGTCAAATTATTGCTAGATTCCAATTTTCATAATTTTTGGAATTAATATGTGAGCGTGGCAAAAGAAAACGTGTTTTGTTAATTTCAATCAAATGGGATTGACCAAAAAATGGCCATTTTTCAAACGGTCTCCAAATTCGACGAAATTAGTTTTGTTAGGGCTGCATCATCAAAACATAGCTAGATTTATTTTTCTGGAATTTGTAAAGACCCGCAAATCCGTACTATTCGAGTCGACTGAATACAACTCACGTCCAACCCGAATTTTCATGAAAATACGAATCATTAATAGAAAGAAGTTATAGGATGAGAAATAGAAATATAGAAATTTAGAATAGAAGAAAATAGAGGGGAAATAGAACTAAACAACAACGCAGAATCTCATAATCGCTGCGGAATGAAATATAATATATAAATAATCACTTTCGAAATACAACTGTATTTGAACTTACATATATCATCAGAGTACCTCACATATAAAACACAGCGGAAATAAACTCTAAATATCTAACGCTGAAGTCTCCTGCTCCACGCTCCTCCAAATAAATCTGTGAATTCCTGAACTACTTGACTGCCCGTACAAATTTGGGCACCCAAGAGTTTAGGGAAAACATAGAAAAATAAACTCTAAGTCAGTCATGGGACTGGTGTGAATAAACGATTTTTAAACAGCTTGATTTTAACTTTCAAACCCTTTTTGAAAGAAAGGATAATCGTAAGACTGATCCACACATAAATACGGATGGTTTTTTACCTTACGATAACCCAAAACATTTTGAAAACAATATTATTCTGATATTATAATAATGTCCAAATACAAATAAATATCAATCTAGTGGAACGCTTGCATCTCACGCTCCACATATATAGTATACAATCAAAACCCCGGGCTCTTATTGGAGATTGGATTCTGACTATGACAAGTTATGGAACCACCTGCCGATAGTGTATCTTTAGAGGGGAATACACTGGGTTCAACAAGAACGTCTTGTAACCCGGCCTACACATGACCGACCACTCATTTCGCTTGAGTGTATCGAATGTATATCACCAACGGTTGGGATCAGCAACTGTTTCCTGAAAAGGGACGACATCGATAGATTAAAGAAACAAATGGAATTTCTCTAGATAGGTGATTATACACCCTAATAGGAGCGACCCACATAGCCATATTGCTTGCCCGATTTTTGTCATTTCCCGGTTGTGAGGCTTGAGGCTGAGCTTACCATCAGATATAATATGTCTTCATTCACTTTGAATGCCACATCGCCAAACCCGCCAAATCACAAATTGATTTCCCCAAAAATACCACAGGTATAAAGCTAAGAGAAACGAATTCCTCCGCCACCAAATGTAAATACGTTTGAAGAGATCAACTTATGCAATTTATTTGGCATACTCAATCAAACACTCGTCCATACAAGTTGTCCTGGGACTGGACAAACCGAATACACTATCCTGCAAATAGAACAGCCCTTGCGGTACTCCGTCTTCAATGATCTTCAATATGATCTCTGAGTTGCAACGTAAATATCGAATCGAAGTGGAATTTAGATTCCGGTTTCTTCGAAAACGATGACGAAAAGGTCTAGATTTGATAGTCGATGATTTAACTATCAAATATAAAATAAAATAAATGAATTTATTTCCATTGGATATGCTAAGCCTTATTTAAATCATCTTTAATTATTTATACTCGAATATTAACGTTGAGTATATTTATTTGAATACATAAGTATTAACTAACTTAGAAAAAATTATTTATCAAAACTTACGTGATATTCTCATTCCGAATATCTATTTTCATAGCTGAAAATGATATTCAACTCTAACACTCGTTCTGAACACAAATTAATACGAATTATCGGATAATAGTAACATCGATCAAGTTGAGGTATTTTAATTATCTCTCAGACCTTGAATCGAAATCATTCTTATCGTCAAGATTTATAGAAGTTCGATATTCAAAATATCTCCCAAGCCTAGAATCTGTAATTTTAATTTATTTTCAAATCTTAAAAACACTTCAAACAACATTGTTATTTTGAACCATTGATTTAGTTAACTTAGTTTAACTTAGTTTAACTTAAATATTAGATCAGATAATTTAATCCAAATGATCAACTTGATTTCCTTATCTTATGATAATCAAATCATCTTTAAACCTTACTTTATTAAGATTAATTAAGTTGAAGACATTATCTTGGATAACTTATCCAATTTTAACTTCTCTATTTAACTGCACCATTATCCAACCAAATCTTGTTAATTTAAGACATTTGCAAATCTTTAAACAATCATATATTTAA
This sequence comes from Allium sativum, assembly GCA_030737875.1. Classification (NCBI taxonomy): domain Eukaryota; kingdom Viridiplantae; phylum Streptophyta; class Magnoliopsida; order Asparagales; family Amaryllidaceae; genus Allium; species Allium sativum. Next base: position 25,480,607 of record JASFAX010000024.1, read on the forward strand.
AACCTCTTATGTTTAATAAGTTGAAACAAAATAACTAGAAAATCAAATTACCATTCAAACAATTGATTTACATCAAACAAACTGATTAACTGATTACACTTAATCTTTCCATTTTAAATTAATTTATTAAAAATAATCCATTTAATTATTTCTTACAAACAATTAATATCCAATTATTAAAACTTGAGCTTATTTCTGAGATACTTTACAGAAAACGGCTTAGCAACTCCAATGGTATATATAACTGTTCTTATAACAAGCGATAGTAAGTCGTTAACCCAATTTGCACAAACCCACATATAAATGCAATTCAATATTTTCAACTGATAATATAATATCTCATCATCATATATTAACTGATAAAGTAAGTCAAACTAATATAATAGTAGAACGATGTTTATTTCTTTTAATAGGGTGTCCAAACAATTCAGTCATTCAAATTAACGTATAGTGGACAGTGTTTATTTCCACTAACAGATGTCAATACATATTATCTAATTACGGTTAACGTAATTTAACACAACCAAATTAATCAATATATCAAGTGGACAAACAATCCAGATTTTACTGAATTATAGATTAACACTGATCAATAGTCTATACGTTAATTAAGTTTAACAACTAAATTTACATCTAATAAATTTTAAATGATATTTTAGTATTATAACTATTTTTCTATTTATTTAATAAACCAATTTATTTTGTTTAAAACCCGGTAGCTTTGTCAATTTATTTACACACACCAGTGATCCACTCAACCGTACAGCTATGAGCCGAACTACTCGATCATAACTATTCTTGATCTATCTCATATTTATAACCATCTATATACATACATACATACACACACACACACAAAAACACACTATTCTCTTTAAAATTTAAATCATTATTTCTTTTATTTATTTAAAATGGGCCGAGCCCAATAAATCATCTCATAACTTTGGCTAATACCCACCCATTTTATCTATGTTGTCATGATATATACACACCCTTTTTTTTCTTTTCTTCTTTTCCATTGGGCCGAGCCCAGTCCAATCGGTTCACCCCTTGTACTCGCACAAGGCACAATGCCTACCACTCTTGTTCTAATTCCAGTCTTTTTTTTTTCCCTGTATATCAAAACACCCTTTTCTATGAAGTAAACTACTTTCCATACATGCGTTTGGCAAATGCTGCTCAGCCTCTTCTTCTTATGCCATTTCACGTTTTGTGCCTTAGATAAGTGCTTACATGCATGATTAGTTTATTTACCGCACGAGCAATACTTTTGAATTTTATAAACAGTTTGGACCATATTTACCTGTATTGTTTCAGTTATGTGAATTCACAAAGTTAGTGTATAATGTTTCCATTACTCTTAACGCTTCAACTAATATTCCGCCCCTATAAACCTTTCAGACCGTTGTTGTATGACTTTGCAGCTATACATTTTGCTGTAAATGCTTTCAGTCATCTATCCTATTGGTATTTTTTTCATGTTTGATTCCTTTTTGATACGCCTGTTCCTTTTTTCATTGAACCTGCTACTCCTTTTACTTCTTCTATTCCTACTGCTACTAAAATTTTCCTCCTCCCCTTTTTATGTTTCTTCTATCTTGGATTACACATCACCACACCATGCAATAACATAGTGCATGATTACAAAGGTATGAACATGATACACTGAGCACAAGTTATTTCCATTATGCTTCAGTAAACCGGAAAAGAAGAGTTGCTCCAAACATATCCTCATGTACACGTCCTCCCTCCCCCTTGCATATGCACACAACTCCACCGCAGTTTTGCAATGGCTCAACTCAGCGTTGCGTCGATTCTCCACTGCCAGTCAGACGTGTCTTCAATGATATAGAGAGTGCCAATCATCATAACCTCCGCCTAACGCCCCTTATACCCTGCGGACGCAATTCGTCCATTGGAATCTGTATCATGCTGCTGTAGATTACTGTCATCAAACTCATACTATAAAAACCGATAGGACAGTAGCTACCCACATCAAACATTTCTACCATCGACCATTATGAAGAGCATACTTAACTTGAAGTAACTTACATTATAAACATTTTAAAGATTTTTTTTTATTTTTTTTATTTTTTTATATAAAAACTGTTGTCGTGCGTATGCACATAATGTGCATGGCCTCTGTGTTTCCAAAACAAGCCCGTCTTGCACACATTCGATCGCCAACACTCCGTCACCCGAACCCGATGACCCCAGCAAAACTGCCGCACTTCACCCTAATGAAGGAGGCTTCCTTGATCGCTATGTTCCTGCACAGTTGTTACTTGTTGCAGTTCAACTTTAACGCCGCTGTTATAGGTCACCGGAGTACCGTCACTACCCCTGAAGACTACCATCTTCCCTTAGCTTCCCATTGCTGACCACCACGACTCCAGGTTTCACCAACGAAGAAAATTATTCCTTCAACTCGAGACCCCTTGCCGTAAAACCATAAACTTTCCTCATTTCTTTTAAATTAGCTTAAGGCTCTTATACCCATACTTATTTCAATGTTTTAACATGATATACATCATTAAAATCTGGACATTTGTTATAAGAATCACCATTCATGTATAAAACCCTCTACATCTACCTGGTTTTACATTTCCCGATGATCGGATATTTGGGTTTAAACTTCCTCACTGTATTCTTGTATATATATATATATGCGTGTATATATATAAAGTTTTAAAGTGAAACTATTTTTGCAGTAACTTCAACCATAATTGAATTGTTTTGATGTTAAACCCTTTTCTAAAACTTAATAGAATTCGAGTTCCTGAGTTTTAAGCCGGGTGATGACTTAAGAAAAATAAACAGAACATGTATTTTGGTTTCCAGGTTCTCCTTTAATTCCTTATATTTCCATTCACCATAGTTTCAACATGATGACCGAAATGATTCAATGCCATTCAGAGATATTTATGTAATAACCCGGAAAATGTGAACCAATTTAAAATTTTTAAATTTGGTTATTACCAAAGAATTTGAATGGTTGAAATAGCATATTTCAATAAAATATAGAATTTGGTATGGTATGGCAGTTTGAAATTTTGAATACAAACTTTGTCCGACTGTACCGGGTGGGAAATATAACGGATTTTAGCGAAACTGAAAATATTTAAATCTGTTTATGAATACCTTTCTAACGAATCTGAAAAATCGAAATTTCATAGTGGAAATCAAAAGTTATGGCCAAATGAATTTTCAGAAAGGTCGCTATATAGTATATATAGCCCTTGAAAATTGAGATTTTGCATACGACCTCGGAATTTGACGAAACCACTTTTGTTGGGTCCGGGATGTCAAATAAATTCTAAGTTTCAAATTTCATAATTTTTGAAGCTAGTATGTGAGCGGGGCAAAAGAAAATGTGATTGGTCAAATTCTGTTAAAATGGGTCGACCTAAAAATGGCCGTTTTTCAAACGTGCTAAGAATTGTACGAAACTGGTTTTGTTAGGACCGTATCGTCAAAAAAAAGCTAGATTTATTTTTCTGGAATTTTTCGATTTAGTTTGTGGCCCTGGCAAATTGAAATGTACGTTTAAATTAAATATCGAAAGTTTTATATTTTAATTTGAAAAATAACTGACTGTAACAGTCGAAATGGCCAACGAAACATATCCCATTGTGTCCGGAATGGGGGTATTTAGCTAGAGGCGACAGTCGTTGGGTTTAAAAAGGAGTCCGTTTGCAAAAACACTATTTAAAAATTCCTATAAAGCTCTGGCCAATAGGAATTTTCCTTTTAAAAAAAATAAAAAAAAATCCCAAAACCCTAGCCGCTAGAGACGATTTGGACGATCCTCGTTGCTCCACGCTTCTCCTCCCTTTTCCGACCGCCACAGGCGATGCTAGGCCGCGCCACCACCACTAGTCGACAGCCCTTCGCCTCCTCTCCACATCTGACCAAACGCCGCCCCCTAACGTCAGCTCCTTCGCCTAAACGACGTCGAGGAACTCGTCGACTTCCCAGAGCCGTCGCCGCCTCGATTCGCCATCGCACCCCCTCAAACTACCAGCGCCGTGAAGCCCTCGCCGCCCCCTTCCACGTCAGCACCGCCGATCATCCCCCTACTTCACGGATTTTGCAAAAATCCCAAACCTAGTTTCGAAGCAATAATAAAGGTACGACCTTTATTATTCAGAATTGAAAATAACACTATAAAGCGTTGCAAAACTTTGAAAAATAATATCTTTTTTGTTCTTTAACGAAATTTGATGAAACAGGAGACATCGTGACCGCAAGGAGGCTCTCTACATTCTAGAAGAAGCCGCGGATTTTTCTGACCTTCCTACGATTTTTAGCACTGCAATAACCAATGTGAGGAATCTAAACTATTTGTGTGAATGAAATCGCGTTGTATAAATTATATAAGCGAAGTGCAAATTATATACGCATTGTATACCTCATGTACATGTGTTGTATAAGTTATATTAGCGATGTATAAATTATACAAGCGTTGTTTGAAACATATATGCTTTGAATTGTGATGAAATGCAAGTGAATTATTATATATATATATATACACTCCCCTCGTCCACAGACCATGGACGATATTTATTGCTTGTGTTTGACGTGATATTATATGGTATGACGAATGGTTGGAAATAATTGTTTGTGGTTGATATGTGGTTGAAAAATACCTTTGTGGTTGAAAATACTCTTGTGGTTGAAACAAATTAGAATAGGATTGTGGAATTGAAAATAAAACATGCCGCCTGCGTGCGAACTAGATGCATGATCCCCATTGTCAAAAACCGCGAGGTTTTAAGGTAGAGCGAGGAGCCGTACTAGGGACGGTCCCGGTTTTAACTACCCTGCCGTTATGCTACCGAAATTTTCTGAAATATTTACGTGTTAGAATAATTTTCATTCGTTGAAATAAATTACATATGTTATATCGAATATTCATGTGTTGAGTTGCAATTCATTCGTTGAGTTGAAATTCATGTGTTGAATATTATTTGAATTTAAACAAATAGCTTTAGCGATGAAAATCACAATTTTATATAAATTACATATGCTATATCGAATATTCATGTGTTGAGTTGCAATTCATTCGTTGAGTTGAAATTCATGTGTTGAATATTATTTGAATTTAAACAAATAGCTTTAGCGATGAAAATCACATTTTTATATATATACAAACTATATCGAATATTCATGTGTTGAGTTGCAATTCATTCGTTGAGTTGAAATTCATGTGTTGAATATTATTTGAATTTAAACAAATAGCTTTAGCGATGAAAATCACATATATATATATATATATATATATATATATACAAACGATATAGAATATTCATGTGTTGAATTGCAATTTGTTCGTCGAGTTGAAATTCATGTGTTGAATGTTATCATCTTTTAAAAATAAAATGAATCGACAATAAAAACTACACCTTTATTGTAAATATGAAGAGTTAAAAATACACACGTGTCGAATAAATATTTTTGATGATAAAAATATTTCTTTTATCATGTATACGCTTAGTTAAAAATACACACGTGTCGAATAAATATTTTTGATGATAAAAATATTTCTTTTATCATGCATACGCTTAGTTAAAAATACACACGTGTCGAATAAATATTTATGATGATAAAAATATTTCTTTTATCATGTATACGCTTAGTTAAAAATACACACATGTTGAAATAAATAATAGTTTGCAAGAAATACTATTATTAGCTTTGTTCTGCATATATATACATGTGTTGAACAGGAAAAAATGGATTAGCTGTAGAGTAAAGAAATTATTTGCGTGCCCGACAAATAGGTAAACCTTGATGAGTTGGCTGCGCAATTTTATTTATATATCAACTCTTGTGAATGCCATTGGATGCGGAGTGCTGGTTATTCTGTGTGAAATAATAAACGTCGCCATAGGATATCAACAATTAATTTTGAACTACACTACATGGCATACTTCTTGACGATAGGCATACTTCATCATATTCCACATAAGCAATTGGAGCTTGTGTGACGAGGTGAAAGATTTACCATACAAGCAAGAGGCTTGTATGGCGATGACTATGTACTACAGGTTGAACTGATGACTGATATGGACTATATAAATTATAACGATAAATTTCCAGATTAATAAAAACCCCACACGGGTCTGGAGTTGACAATAATCACGTTGCTCTAGTTATTAGATACGGCACATGGACTATTTATTTCCACACGGAAACGGGGTGACGGGAATTTATTCTCTGGAGTGATTATCAGTACATGCTCCCCCGTAAACACCAGAATATATCACTATAAATTTGTGAATGCTTTTTAGGATTTATTGGGTACCTAATACGGCCCAATAAGTCTCCAAACCCCTCCCCGTACAAAGGAGGTTATGGCAAAAAATTTCGAAATATTAAGGCGTTAGTGAAATATTTGAAGTGAAAACGAAGTTGAAAATATAGAATGAACTATAGTTGAAATTATAGAATGAACTATATTTATATATATAAATATAAATATAATTAAAAGGAATAGAGGCCGTGCAGTTCGCATTTCGGAATCGTAATTTGAAACGATTAGTACGAGAAACCCGACCATCGGATTTTCCCGAAACGGCAACCGCTGGGTTCGCCTTGGAAATATCTTTCCAACGGCACCAACCTTGTAAAAATCCAACGGTTGGATTGTCCGGAATGTTTAATTCAAATCTGAAGAAAAACAGCGCCAGGATCGTTTATATTTATATATAAATATAAATATAATTAAATTAAATCGAATAACGACGCTGCAGTTCGAATTTTAAAACCGTAACTTCAAACGACTAGTGTGGAAGATCCGACCGTCGGATTCTCACGAAACTGGAACCGTTGGGTTCGCTTTGGGAATATCTTCCCACTGATATAGACTTTGTAGAAATCCAACGGTTAGATTTTCCGATATGTGTAAAACAAATTAAGGGAAAAACAGCGCCACGACACGACCTGAAATGTCGTTTAATTAAATATGGCCATTTTTAAATAAATAAAAATGGCGAAAAATCGTTATAAAATATTATAAGCAATATTGATTGAAAATAAACCAATTGGGCTTGAATTGTTTGATATTTGATGGTTGTATGTGTTTGACACGAAAATAACACTAAATAACTGAAAGATGGATGTCGAATAATATAACCATAAAAAGAATCGATTTAAATTCTAATGACGTGAATTATTTGAAAAGGCCGAGCTAACCCTCATTTCAAATAATTTATCGAGCGATTCGAATTGGAAAATGCAAAGACGATTCAAGACCGACGATCTTCGTATCGGTTGGATGGGCGCTACTGAGGTTCCTAACCGGAGTAGCTACCAGAAGGGGACGGAAGTAGTAGCCGTCTGAACGTATGTGTTGATTGTACGGATTTGCGAGGAATTGACGCCTCCGGTTTCGTTCAGACCCAGAACGGACTTGTAAATGGACTGTGTGTCTGACATTGGATTTTGTTCTATACTGATTGATCTCTGTTAAATATATATCTGTTTGGCGGCGGAGAATTTATTCTTTTGCTTAACGCCCTTCTCTGAGACGTACGAGCTCAGGGGTTATATATCGATGGAAATCAATCGTATGGAGTGGACTACCTATGTGGCATGCCAAGATGCTGTGATCAAGGCTTCTGTTGCAAAGCAAAGTCTTGTGGATGATGATCAAAGCACGGTCTACGTGGCCTGGCTTTGTGTATTTCGTAGATTCGCGAACCTCACACCCGGTATGAGTTAAAAACGGGATACGGACTGCAGGGAGGGCACGACGTTTCTTTCTAGCTATGGTGGTGTCAGTGACTTACCAGCCCTGACATATATATATCTACTTTTCACCTTTGTGGTTGTTGGAATGCGAGGCGCCTCGATTATAGGTCTGTAAGGACCGGGAAACGTGTGTTCAGGAATAAATAATCCTCAAACGTAAGAGAGGACCGACCCTGAAGCATCCAGCGGTTACCCAGAGTGTGTAGTCCCGAGGCATTTGCTAGAGTGTCTCGAAGCGGAGAGGAGCTTGCCCCTTGCCTCGACTCATGACGGAAATCCAATTTCCAATACGAAATAACGGACTTGATTGTAGAACTAGTATGGCGACATAGTAGATGGTAGCTATGCCGCCTATGATTGATATTTATGATGCTATTCGTTTTTTGAAACATATATGCACTAGTAATAATATCAAATGATTTTGCTTTATACGTATCATGCATATTTGGCCCTTATAAGGTAAAACTCTATCCTCCGGCTTGCGTTGCATTGTGTGATGGGACCTGAGTCTTATAATGGCTTCATTCTTTCAAAAAGCATTGCGTTGTTTTAAAAGAATTTACTTTGTTTTAAATGCACTAGCAATCACTGGAGTAAACCCGTTCCGCGAAAGTGGCGTGGTCCTATGATTTGCTATTACTGTTGTTTAACTGTTAAATAGATTCCTCATACCAGTCCCTATGACTGACTCGTTGTTTGTTTCACTTTGCAAACGCGGGTGCCCTTATTTTCACACGGGCAGCCTAGTACACAGGTGACAGGTTGTTTTTGGCTCTGCACTGCTGCATAGAGTGCATTTTTGGCTCATGGCGAGGCTGACTTCACAGAGACGACTTTGACTTTTTCCGCCATTACTATACTTATGTTATGATTCCGCCACGGGCGATGCAGACTGATTTACTTTCCGTATTTCTTACTATATGTATATGTATTCCGCCTTCGGCGATGTAGACTGATACCCTTATTATGTCTCACTGCATGTATGTATTCCGCCTCTGGCGATGATGACTGATCACTTTCCTTTTATTTACTAAGTTATATCCCACGTTATGCTATTCTGATGTTATTACATGTTGTGATTCCACTGTCATATCCATGTAAAATTATTCTATTTATTGTTTCTGCTATTATCTGTACTCTGCTATGATGATTAATGTGTTATATTCCAATGATTATCCTTAATACCGCCCCTCGGATTTTGGGATCGTCACAGTTGGTATCAGAGCCTTGGTTAACCTTAGCTCCGGGATCTAACACATTAAACACCTCGTCAGAATAGAATCAGTAGTGTTCTAATGCGAGTAGCTCATTAGAGATAGGATTAGCAATGTCCTAGAATGAGCTAAGCAGATTAGCAAAACAATTTGATCAGTACATCATCATTATCTTTCCTTGTATTCCCCTGCTTTATCATTTATGAAAATTATCAAATCTGTGAGCTTGACTCTTTTCTTGCTTATACAGTATTCTCTTAGATGGCTACACGAGGAGCAGCAGCTAGAGGAGGCCGTGGAGGCCGAGGAGATGCAGCAGGAGGACGGGGGAATATCCCCGTAGTTGTGGAAGGCCCTATTGTTCAGCCACCAGCACCAGAAGACTTTGAGCTAGATAAAGTAGCGAAGAGGTACAGGAATCTTGGGGGAAACCTTTTACTGGCACTGGCACAGTGACCGAGGCAATAGCTTGGTTGAAAACCTGTGAGAAAATCTTTGAGGGCATGGGTATGGGAACCAACAACAAAGCCCGACTTGGTATTTGGCTCCTTCAGGAGGAAGCAGAGCTGTGGTGGGATGCCATTACCTCAGAGGATGCAGCTGGTACTGTCAGAACTTGGGAGCAATTCAAAACTATGTTCAATGAGAAGTTTGTACCTGAACAGGCTCTAGAGAGGATGCGAGAGCAGTTTGCTAATCTCCAGCAAGGAGATCTCTCTATTCAGGATTACCTAAATAAGTTCACCCAGTTGTCGCGCTATGCTCCAGAGCTAATTTTGACCAACAAAGCAAAGAACAAGAGATTCATATTTGGGCTGAAGCGCAAGTACCATGATAGAGCTATGAGCAACATCAAACTCTCCTTTTCAGAATTAGTAGAGATGGCTTGCAATTACGAAGACATGGATGAGAGGCATGCTAGCCAAGACCGCGCCAAAAGCCAAGCAGGGAATAAGCGCAAGGCTTCAACAGATCAACCCGAATCTAGCATTACCGCGGCCGCTACTCAGAAACCTGCAAAGATCCCGAAAGGAAATTGCTACAACTGCGGGAAGCCAGGTCATTTTTCTAATGTATGCAAAGCCCCGAGGAAGCCAAAGGCAAATGACTCAGCCGAATGCTACAACTGCCATAAGAAGGGGCACTATAGCAGGAATTGTCCTCTGAAGCAGAATGCACAAGTGGCTCATGTCTATGACGGGAAGACCCCGCCAGCCACCACTGATGGATCAGGTAAACCCGATGTCTTGGGAGGTACTCTTACCATTAAAAATATTCATGTTTCTGTACTTTTTGATACTGGTGCTTCACGTAGCTTCATTTCTGGTAACATTGTTCACAAATTAAAATTAAAGCGAGGAAAACTTAAGGAACCAATTAAAGTTCGAAACCCGATAGGAGGTTCTGTTAGTCTCAGTTCATACTGTAGAGTGCCTATCTCTTATTCTTGCTACAAGTTCTCTTTTAAAGTGATTGTCATGGACCTATCCGAATTTGATATTATACTGGGGCTGGACTGGTTGACAAAATATAAGGCCGAAGTTAGATGTGCTGAAAGAATCGTTAAAGTCGAAACGAAGCTTGGGCCTATATATATATCATGCCATGGCTCAGAAAGAAATAGAACAGAATTTTGGTCTTCTTTAGAAGTTACTCCCCCTTCATTAGAAAAGATACCGGTCGTTAAAAACTATGCGGATGTGTTTGAAGAAGTAGAAAACTTACCGTCGCAAAGAGAAATTGAATTTAGAATAGATTTAATTCCTAACGCCCGACCAGTGGTACATCCAATTAGAAGAATGGCCCCGAAAGAGAAAGAAGAGTTAAGTAGTCAAACCCGAGAATTGCTTTGGAAAGGTCTGATCAGACCGAGCTTTTTAGCGTGGGGAGCAGCAGTAGTATTTGTCCCAAAATCAGACGGTACTCTAAGACTTTGTGTTGATTACCAAGATCTCAATAAACAGACACTGAAGAACAAATATCCCTTGCCCCGTATAGATGATCTGTTAGATCAATTAAATGGAGCAACAGTATTCTCCAGAATGGACCTAGCTACAGGTTTCCACCAATTACGTATAGCCAAAGACTGTGTTCCTTTGACAGCCTTCAGGGGTCCCGATTTATTCTACGAATGGTTAGTAATGTCGTTCGGCTTGTGTAACGCTCCGGCATACTTCGTTGATCTTATGAACAGAGTGTTCCGTGGTGTATTGAATAAATTTGTTCTAGTCTTCATCGATGATATTTTAATCTACTCCAAGTCGGAAGACGAACATGCAAACCATTTAGATCAAGTGTTGAAAATTCTAAGGAGAAATGTCTTGAAAGCTAAATTTTCTAAGTGTGTCTTCTGGCAGAATGAAGTTAAATTCCTAGGCCATGTCGTATCAAAGGAAGGAATTGCTGTAGACCCAAGCAAAATTACAGCGATTCAGAACTGGAAACAACCTACTACTCCCACAGAAGTTCGAAGTTTCCTTGGATTGGCTAGTTACTATCGGAAATTCGTTCAGGATTTTTCAAAGATATCTGGTGTATTGACAAAGCTTACAAAGAAGCATGAGAAATTCAAATGGACTCCCGAATGTGAAGAAGCTTTCCAGGAGCTGAAACTGAAGTTAACAACCGCTCCAGTATTGACAATTATAGAAGGCAACCAAGACTTGACTGTATGGACATATGCTTCTATTAGAGGGCTAGGCGCAGTGTTAATGCAAAAAGGCCAAGTGATCGCTTATGCCAGCCGTCAACTAAAGCCGCATGAAAGAAACTATGCTACTCATGATCTTGAGTTATTAGCTATCGTGTTTGCTTTAAGAATCTGGAGGCATTATTTACTGGGCGAGAAGTTCGAACTATTCACCGACATCAATCCTTGAAATATCTATTCACTCAGAAAGATCTAAATTTGAGACAATAGTGTTGGTTAGAATTCCTTGCAGCATACGATTTTGAAATTCTATACACTCCAGGGAAAGCCAATGTTGTAGCCGACGCGCTCAGCAGAAAGAATGAAATCATCGCCAATTTTGTCATCACGTCTTCATTAATAGACAGGATCTCGACCCTTCAGAAAGACGATGAAGTTATTCAAAGAATCAGTCAGAGAGTCAAAGGAGGTGAATCCACAAGTTTCCGACTCGATGGCAAAGGAGTTCTAAGATTAAAGGGCAGAATTTGCATCCCAAACCTTCCAGAGCTTAGAAGAGAAATACTTGATGAGTGCCACAAGTCCAAACTAAGTATCCATCCCGGTGTGAGCAAAATGTATAACGATATCAAACGCACATTCTGGTGGAGAGCTTTGAAAAGAGATATCTCATTATATGTTAGCAGATGCCCCACTTGTCAACTAGTTAAGAGTGATCAACAGAAATTGGCTGGATTATTACAACCATTAGAAATTCCAGGATGGAAGTGGGAGCAAATCTCGATGGACTTCATCGATGGCTTGCCTCGAACTAAGAAAGGAAACGACAGTATATGGGTAATCGTAGATCGCTTCACGAAGACTGCCCATTTCATACCTGTCCGATCCAACAGAACGGCTCAAAGTCTAGCACAAATTTACTTCAAAGAAATTGTTAAACTACATGGAGTTCCGCTCAATATAGTCAGCGATAGAGATCCCCTATTTACTAGCAAATTATGGGAAGCATTCCAGATAGAATTGGGAACCAAATTGAATCTAAGCACCGCTTATCACCCTCAGACAGATGGCCAAACTGAGCGGGTGAATGGAATTTTAGAAGATTTACTGCGGGCTTGCGTTATTGATTTTGGAGGCTCATGGGAAGATCACTTACATTTAGCCAAATTCTCTTACAACAATAGCTATCAAGCAAGTTTGGGAATGTCTCCATTTGAAGCATTATACGGTAGACCGTGCAGATCTCCCGCATGTTGGGTAGAACCTGGCAACAGACTCGTGTTAGGGCCCGATATGATTCAAGAAGCATTGGATAAAGTCGACTTCATTAAGAAGCGATTAAAAACCGCACAGAGCCGACAGAAAAGTTATGCTGATGCGAGAAGGAGGGATATATCGTTTGTCGTTGGCGATTATGTTTATTTAAGAGTTTCTCCAATGCGAGGAGTAATCAGATTTGGCAAGACTGGGAAATTGGCACCGAGATTTATTGGTCCCTTTCCTATACTTGAACGGATTGGAACTCTTGCATATAGGGTTTCACTACCTAATTGGTTGCCTGGTATACATGATGTGTTCCACGTGTCTCAACTCAGAAAACATGTTCATGATCCAGATCTTGTTGTGGAAGAAGCAGCGCAACATGATATAGACATAACTCCAGAATTAGCACTCAGTAGAGAGTCGTTAAAGATAGTTGGCAAAGAAACTAGAGAGCTAAGGAAGAAAAAAATTCATTTAGTCAAAGTGCAGTGGAGTAGTGATCCTAGAGACTGTACTTAGGAGACTGAGGAAAGCATTAAACAAGCCTATCCCAAATGCAGAGTGGACATCTCTGACTAACTCCGGTGCAAGGTACCTTTACAATACTTTGCATTTACATTTTATTTCCTACTTAGCTGTTATTTCCTTTTCCAGGACGAAAAGTTTTAAGGGGGGAGATTGTAATAACCCAGAAATTGTGAACCAATTTAAAATTTTTAAATTTGGTTATTACCAAAGAATTTGAATGGTTGAAATAGCATATTTCAATAAAATATAGGATTTGGTATGGTATGGCAGTTTGAAATTTTGAATACAAACTTTGTCCGACTGTACCGGGTGGGAAATATAACGGATTTTAGCGAAACTGAAAAAATTTAAATTTGTTTATGAATACCTTTCTAACGAATCTGAAAAATCGAAATTTCATAACGGAAATCAAAAGTTATGGCCAAATGAATTTTCAAAAAGGTCGCTATATAGTATATATAGCCCTTGAAAATTGAGATTTTGCATACGACCTCGGAATTCGATGAAACCACTTTTGTTGGGTCCGGGATGTCAAATAAATTCTAAGTTTCAAATTTCATAATTTTTGAAGCTAGTAGTGAGCGGGGCAAAAGAAAATGTGATTGGTCAAATTCTGTTAAAATGGGTCGACCTAAAAATGGCCGTGTTTCAAACGAGCTCAGAATTCGACGAAACTAGTTTTGTTAGGACCGTATCGTCAAAACAAAGCTAGATTTATTTTTCTGGAATTTTTCGATTCAGTTTGTGGCCCTGGCAAATTGAAATGTACGTTTAAATTAAATATCAAATGTTTTATATTTTAATTTGAAAAATAACTGACTGTAACAGTCGAAATAGCCAACGAAACATTTCCCATTGTGTCCGGAATGGGGGTATTTAGCTAGAGGCGACAGTCGTTGGGTTTAAAAAGGAGTCTGTTTGCAAAAACACTATTTAAAAATTTCTATAAAGCTCTGGCCAATAGGAATTTTCCTTTTAAAAAAATAAATAAAATAAAATCCCAAAACCCTAGCCGCCAGAGACGATTTGGACGATCCTCGTTGCTCCACGCTTCTCCTCCCTTTTCCGACCGCCACAGGCGACGCTAGGCCGCGCCACCACCACCAGTCGACAGCCCTTCGCCTCCTCTCCACATCCGACCAAACGCCGCCCCCTATCGTCAGCTCCTTCGCCTGAACGACGTCGAGGAAGTCGACGACTTCCCAGAGCCGCCGCCACGTCGATTCGCCATCGCACCCCCTCAAACTACCAGCGCCGTGAAGCCCTCGCCGCCCACTTCCACGTCAGCACCGCCGATCATCCCCCTACTTCACGGATTTTGCAAAAATCCCAAACCTAGTTTCGAAGCAATAATAAAGGTATGACCTTTATTATTCAGAATTGAAAATAACACTATAAAGCGTTGCAAAACTTTGAAAAATAATATCTTTTTCGTTCTTTAATGAAATTTGATGAAACAGGAGACACCGTGACCGCAAGGAGGCTCTCTATATTCAAGAAGAAGCCGCGGATTTTTCTGACCTTCCTACGATTTTTAGCACTGCAATAACCAATGTGAGGAATCTAAACTATTTGTGTGAATGAAATCGCGTTGTATAAATTATATAAGCGAAGTGCAAATTATATACGCATTGTATACCTCATGTACACATGTGTTGTATAAGTTATATAAGCGATGTATAAATTATACAAGCGTTGTTTGAAACATATATGCTTTGAATTGTGATGAAATGCAAGTGAATTATTATATTATATTATATATATATATACTCCCCTCGTCCACAGACCATGGACGATATTTATTGCTTATGTTTGACGTGATATTATATGGTATGACGAATGGTTGGAAATAATTGTTTGTGGTTGATATGTGGTTGAAAAATACCTTTGTGGTTGAAAATACTCTTGTGGTTGAAACAAATTAGAATAGGAATGTGGAATTGAAAATAAAACATGCCGCCTGCGTGCGAACTAGATGCATGATCCCCATTGTCAAAAACCGCGAGGTTTTAAGGTAGAGCGAGGAGCCGTACTAGGGACGGTCCCGGTTTTAACTACCCTGCCGTTATGCTGCCGAAATTTTCTGAAATATTTATGTGTTAGAATAATTTTCATTCGTTGAAATAAATTACATATGCTATATCGAATATTCATGTGTTGAGTTGCAATTCATTCGTTGAGTTGAAATTCATGTGTTGAATATTATTTGAATTTAAACAAATAGCTTTAGCGATGAAAATCACATTTTTATATAAATTACATATGTTATATCGAATATTCATGTGTTGAGTTGCAATTCATTCGTTGAGTTGAAATTCATGTGTTGAATATTATTTGAATTTAAACAAATAGCTTTAGCGATGAAAATCACATTTTTATATATATACAAACTATATCGAATATTCATGTGTTGAGTTGCAATTCATTCGTTGAGTTGAAATTCATGTGTTGAATATTATTTGAATTTAAACAAATAGCTTTAGCGATGAAAATCACATTTATATATATATACAAACGATATAGAATATTCATGTGTTGAATTGCAATTTGTTCGTCGAGTTGAAATTCATGTGTTGAATGTTATCATCTTTTAAAAATAAAATGAATCGACAATAAAAACTACACCTTTATTGTAAATATGAAGAGTTAAAAATACACACGTGTCGAATAAATATTTTTGATGATAAAAATATTTCTTTTATCATGTATACGCTTAGTTAAAAATACACACGTGTCGAATAAATATTTTTGATGATAAAAATATTTCTTTTATCATGTATACGCTTAGTTAAAAATACACACGTGTCGAATAAATATTTTTGATGATAAAAATATTTCTTTTATCATGTATACGCTTAGTTAAAAATACACACATGTTGAAATAAATAATAGTTTGCTAGAAATATTATTATTAGCTTTGTTCTGCATATATATACATGTGTTGAACAGGAAAAAATGGATTAGCTGTAGAGTAAAGAAATTATTTGCATGCCCGACAAATAGGTAAACCTTGATGAGTTGGCTGCGCAATTTTATTTATATATCAACTCCTGTGAATGCCATTGGATGCGGAGTGCTGGTTATTCTGTGTGAAATAATAAACGTCGCCATAGGATAGCAACAATTAATTTTGAACTACACTACATGGCATACTTCTTGACGATAGGCATACTTCATCATATTTCACATAAGCAATTGGAGCTTGTGTGACAAGGTGAAAGATTTACCATACAAGCAAGAGGCTTGTATGGCGATGACTATGTACTACAGGTTGAACTGATGACTGATATGGACTATATAAATTATAACGATAAATTGCCAAATTAATAAAAACCCCACACGGGTCTGGAGTTGACAATAATCACGTCGTTCTAGTTATTAGATACGGCACATGGACTATTTATTTCCACACGGAAACGGGGTGACGGGAATTTATTCTCTGGAGTGATTATCAGTACATGCTCCCCCGTAAACACCAGAATATATCACTATAAATATGTGAATGCTTTTTAGGATTTATTGGGTACCTAATACGGCCCAATAAATTTCCAAACCCCTCCCCGTACAAAGGAGGTTATGACGAAATTTTTCGAAATATTAAGGCGTTAGTGAAATATTTGAAGTGAAAACGAAGTTGAAAATATAGAATGAACTATAGTTGAAATTATAGAATGAACTATATTTATATATATAAATATAAATATAATTAAAAGGAATAGAGGTCGTGTAGTTCGCGTTTCGGAATCGTAATTTGAAACGATTAGTACGAGAAACCCGACCATCGGATTTTCCCAAAACCGCAACCGCTGGGTTCGCCTTGGAAATATCTTTCCAACGGCACCAACCTTGTAAAAATCCAACGGTTGGATTGTCCGGAATGTTTAATTCAAATCTGAAGAAAAACAGCGCCAGGATCGTTTATATTTATATATAAATATAATTAAATTAAATCGAATAACGACGCTGCAGTTCGAATTTTAAAACCGTAACTTCAAACGACTAGTGTGGAAGATCCGACCGTCGGATTCTCATGAAATTGGAACCGTTGGGTTCGCTTTGGGAATATCTTCCCACTGATATAGACTTTGTAGAAATCCAACGGTTAGATTTTCCGATATGTGTAAAACAAATTAAGGGAAAAATAGCGCCAGCGCCACGACACGACCTGAAACGTCGTTTAATTAAATATGGCCATTTTTAAATAAATAAAAATGGCGAAAAATCGTTATAAAATATTATAAGCAATATTGATTGAAAATAAACCAATTGGGCTTGAATTGTTTGATATTTGATGGTTGTATGTGTTTGACACGAAAATAACACTAAATAACTGAAAGATGGATGTCGAATAATATAACCATAAAAAGAATCGATTTAAATTCTAATGACGTGAATTATTTGAAAAGGCCGAGCTAACCCTCATTTCAAATAATTTATCGAGCGATTCGAATTGGAAAATGCAAAGACGATTCAAGACCGACGATCTTCGTATCGGTTGGATGGGCGCTACTGAGGTTCCTAACCGGAGTAGCTACCAGAAGGGGACGGAAGTAGTAGCCGTCTGAACGTATGTATTGATTGTACAGATTTGCGAGGAATTGACGCCTCCGGTTTCGTTCAGACCCAGAATGGACTTGTAAATGGACTGTGTGTCTGACATTGGATTTTGTTCTATACTGATTGATCTCTGTTAAATATATATCTGTTTGGCGGCAGAGAATTTATTCTTTTGCTTAACGCCCTTCTCTGAGACGTACGAGCTCAGGGGTTATATATCGATGGAAATCAATCGTATGGAGTGGACTGCCTATGTGGCATGCCAAGATGCTGTGATCAAGGCTTCTGTTGCAAAGCAAAGTCTTGTGGATGATGATCAAAGCACGGTCTACGTGGCCTGGCTTTGTGTATTTCGTAGATTCGCGAACCTCACACCCGGTATGAGTTAAAAACGGGATACGGACTGCAGGGAGAGCACGACGTTTCTTTCTAGCTATGGTGGTGTCAGTGACTTACCAGCCCTGACATATATATCTACTTTTCACCTTTGTGGTTGTTGGAATGCGAGGCGCCTCGATTATAGGTCTGTAAGGACCGGGAAACGTGTGTTCAGGAATAAATAATCCTCAAACGTAAGAGAGGACCGACCCTGAAGCATCCAGGGGTTACCCAGAGTGTGTAGTCCCGAGGCATTTGCTAGAGTGTCTCGAAGCGGAGAGGAGCTTGCCCCTTGCCTCGACTCATGACGGAAATCCAATTTCCAATACGAAATAACGGACTTGATTGTAGAACTAGTATGGCGACATAGTAGATGGTAGCTATGCCGCCTATGATTGATATTTATGATGCTATTCGTTTTTTGAAACATATATGCACTAGTAATAATATCAAATGATTTTGCTTTATACGTATCATGCATATTTGGCCCTTATAAGGTAAAACTCTATCCTCCGGCTTGCGTTGCATTGTGTGATGGGACCTGAGTCTTATAATGGCTTCATTCTTTCAAAAAGCATTGCGTTGTTTTAAAAGAATTTACTTTGTTTTAAATGCACTAGCAATCACTGGAGTAAACCCGTTCCGCGAAAGTGGCGTGGTCCTATGATTTGCTATTACTGTTGTTTAACTGTTAAATAGATTCCTCATACCAGTCCCCATGACTGACTCGTTGTTTGTTTCACTTTGCAAACGCGGTTGCCCTTATTTTCACACGGGCAACCTAGTACACGGGTGACAGGTTGTTTTTGGCTCTGCACTGCTGCATAGAGTGCATTTTTGGCTCATGGCGAGGCTGACTTCACAGAGACGACTTTGACTTTTTCCGCCATTACTATACTTATGTTATGATTCCGCCACGGGCGATGCAGACTGATTTACTTTCCGTATTTCTTACTATATGTATATGTATTCCGCTTTCGGCGATGTAGACTGATACCCTTATTATGTCTCACTGCATGTATGTATTCCGCCTCTGGCGATGATGACTGATCACTTTCCTTTTATTTACTAAGTTATATCCCACGCTATGCTATTCTGATGTTATTACATGTTGTGATTCCGCTGTCATATCCATGTAAAATTATTCTATTTATTGTTTCTGCTATTATCTGTACTCTGCTATGATGATTAATGTGTTATATTCCAATGATTATCCTTAATACCGCCCCTCGGATTTTGGGATCGTCACAATTTATATATACGAGTCTGCACTATTGTATATATCAATCCATACTAGATTTACATGGAAACAAGGTATTTTCTTAGGTACACTGTTTGGTTCCATATATTTTTCTTTCTTTTCGCAATTCCAGTTTACTAGACTTCTAAATTTAGTTCCATTTATTCTAGATTTAACATGGAAACAAACTTCGTTTCAGTATCACACATTTAAGACATTTATACGTATAAATATAAGTTATACTATCATGCACATAAATTAGCAGTGGCTTTAAAAAGGGAAAGAGAGTGTAACAACCCGGAAATTCTGAGTCAATTTAAAATTTTTATTTTGGCGATTTTAAAGAATTTTGATTATTTAAAATGAATTTAAATAATAACGACGGAAAATTTATTTTCGACGAAGTTAAAACGAATAATTTTATTTTAATTATATATCGAGCCTGAAATGGCGCGGTAGTTTGAAAATTCGATTTCGAAATTCCAATGAATATACAGGATTCGTTTTAAGTCGGAGTTGGATGAAACAAGAAATATTTGAATCTGTTTGACGATATCTTTCTAACGAAGTTAAGAAACTGAGATTTCACTTCAAAAGTTGAAAGATACGTCCAGTTTAAAATTCAGAAAAGTCGCTGTGGAATTTATATATATTTTAATATATATAAAGGCCTTTGAAAATGGAAATTTTGCAAACGACCTCGGTTTTCGACGAAACCACTTTTGTTGGATCCGGGATGTCAAATTATGGCTAGGTTTCAAAATTCGTAAATTTCTGAGTCAATATGTGAGCATGGCGAAGTTAAACATGTTTTGACCAGTTTCAGTTGAATTTCGATCGACCAGAAAATGACCATTTTTCAAATGATCTCAGAATTCGACGAAATTAGTTTTTTTAGGACCGTATCGTCAATACGATGCTAGAAATAATTTTTCGGGAATTTTTAGAGTTAGTATGCGGCCCCGGTAAATTGAAATGTACGTTTAAATTGAATATACATTGATTTGTTTTTTAATTTAAAGAAAAACGTGTCGAAACAGTCGAATTGGATTACGAAACATTTCCAATTGTGTTCGGAATGGGGGTATTTAGTTAGGGACGACAGTCGGTGGGTTCGATTTTGAATTCAAAATAAAAAGTTGATTTATAGAATAAATTAAATAAAATAATATAAAACTTTTTCAATAACCCCCCTCTCTCCTTTCCATTTCACGATCAGAATAAATAAAAAGAACAAGAAAGGAGATCGACGGGGGCTAACCGCCGCCCATCACGCCACCGGAGCTGGAGCGCTACCTCCCCCTCGCGTCTCTTCCCTTGCCTCTGTCCATTACTTGCCAAAGCCCTAAAAACGGTGAACCCCGATGCCCTACACCCGACTGTAGCCTCTCCCACGAGTCACTGCCGCCGCCACCACTTCCTAGGGCCAACGCAGGCCACCAACCACCACCCACACCCTCCGTGCTCCTCCACTCCTCTTCCCTTTCACCTTTTTCATCAATTTAACCCTAGCCGCCACCCCTAGGGGCCCGCTGCTAGCCAGAGAGCCGCCTCCCACTGGTTGCGCCGCCATCCCCTACCCAGGCGCCCCTCCCCGAGCTTTCTCCAACCACAACCAACGATGAAAAGTGAGTTTTCTCTTTATTTCTATAAAGTAATCATTTTCATGTGAATAAAAATATCATTTTTATGTGAAGTGATCATGTGTAGGTAAATAAAAATATCATTTTTATGAAAAATTATCATTTATATATATACCAATGTAAAGATGTGATCTTTATGTAGGTAGAAAAGAGATATAAATATGGTTTATATATATATATACATGGTGTTATAAAAATATTAACTTTTACTTATTAGGAAGTTAGAAATATAAAGATATAATTTTTATATTATGTGAAGAATAAAAATACGATTTTTATATAGTAGAGATTATAAAAATACGATTTTTATATTATATAGATAATAAAAATTCGATCTTTATATGAGAAGTAGAAATATAAAAATATAATTTTTGTATGGAATGAAACGTTGTAAATATATATAAAGAAGAATAAATAAAAATACGATTTTTATTTATTGAATGAAGTGATAAAAATATAATTTTTATTTGAACAACGTGAAAGGCACTATATAGGAAATTCAAGCAGATTCGGACGGTTCAGCAGTTCAAAAGCAAAGCACGGCGAAGTGGAACCCTAGGTGAGAACTTCTCACCTTAAAATTACTTTTCTAGTTAAATATATATACTAGGATATAGAAGGTGTTTAGTAGCACCCGACACCATCATCCACAGACCATGGACTTGTTTGTTTGGTTGTGTTGTTGGTTAGATTATTTGATTTGAATTTGATTGTTTGGTGAAATGGAATGGATTTGATTGATATGTGTATGGCGTGGGCCTTGTCCCGTTTCTAGTATCGTGCCGTTATGCCACCGAAATCATCTAAAATAAGTTAGAAAAATAAAGATATCATTTTATTTAATAAATGAACCGAATAGAATATTCATAGGTTGAATAAAATAATTTGGTCGTTAAAAATATAATTTTTAACGTGAATGTGAATAAATAAATATTCATTTACAAACTGGACGGTTTGTTTATGTACACCTATTTGAAGGACATTGATTGGGACGATAAATTTTACACATCGCCCAACTGCACAAATAAAATCTGTGTTTGATGATTTGAAACCCCACACGGGTATTGGGATAAATTACAGCATACACTAATCCCAGTAATTAGTTGTATGTCGATCGATTGATTAACAGACTGTTATAAGCGTTAGATATCTATATTTGATGCTTATACAGTGTAGTGCACTTTGGATGATGGTTGATTATGTATCGTTGCTATTATATACATTTGTTATATGGAATCCATATAATTAACTTTGTATGGTAATTGATTGGGCCTCATTCCAATTTAGAAAATAAAGAATATTATAAAATAAAGGTTCATGTGTTGACCGTACTCATTCGTTGAGATTAGTCATGTGTTGAACGAAATATTTTAACAATAAAATTTACATCTTTATCATTACAAAATAAAGGTTCATGTGTTGACCATACTCATCCGTTGACATTAGTCATGTGTTGAACAAAATATTTTAATCATAAAATTTACATCTTTATCATATATAAAATTAGAAACTAATTGGAAAATAGATAAGATGAGTGGTCTCCTGGATATTGATCTGATGTTGGTTTCGGCCTTCGGGGTTAATATTCAGGGAATCGTTCTCTTACTAATTTACGGTTGGGGTCTGATTTGAGATCAAACGATAGATATCATAATTTTATAAAATATATTGAATAACAAAAATAGTCACACGTGGACAGTACTTATTCGTTGAGATTAGTCATGTGTTGACAAAAATATAGATTCACGTATTGTATATAATAAATATTCATTTGTTGAATAGAATAACGGAAATTTTGAAATATATAAAGCCGTGTTAATTAGAGATGCGCTATTTTGACGCGAACGATATTTATATCGATCATATTCGTTTTTATATTGAATTGAAAAAAAAAACGAATTTGAATTGAATTGAAAAGAAAACAAATTTGAATTGAATTGAAAAGAAAACGATTTGAATTGAATTGAAAAGAAAACGAATTGAATAGAATTCAATTGGAAACGAATTCAAATAGAATTGAAATCGATTTGAATTGAAATCAAATAGAAATGAAGGTAAAATGAATTTATAAGAAAAAATTCAATTTTGATTTGAATTGGAAATGGAAGCTGAAATTGTTTTTGAAACGAATTTAAAACTATTTATAAAATTCATTTTAAATAGAAATCGACGAAATATATATTATATATATAATATAATGGCCTGAATAGAATGCGCCGCGCCGCGGCAGTTCGTGAATTTCGACCATTTATTTCGAACGGACATCACGGGAGATCCGACCGGCGGATTCTCCTAAAACCAGAACCGCTGGGTTCGTATCGAAAAGAGCTTTCTAACGAATATTAGAAATTTGAAATCTAACGGTTGGATTTGGAGATACGTCCAAATCAAATTCGGAAAAGGTCGCTGTAAGTGCAGTTCGATGGCCGTTGTTGGAAATCGACTGTACGGGCCTTGATAAAATTATCAAAAATTGTAATAATTTGTGTAAAATCATAAGAAATGATTTGGGAAAAATTGGGATGAAAATCTCCATATTTGAAAAGATAAAAATAGATTTTTATAGAAATGAACTAGTTTTGAACTAAAATTAAAACCCATTTATTTTTAAATAAATAAATTGGATTTGATATGGGTTTTAAATAGAATTGATTTGTGGGTTTATCGCAAAGGGTGTTTTAAATAACACTTGTTATTTAACCCGATAATAAATAGAATGTGATTTGGGTTGATCGTGAACTGTGTTTTAAATGGCATTAGTTCTTTAACCCAGTAAAGGGAGTTTTAATGAATCTACAATTAGATTGAAATGTGAATTGACAATTTAAATTATCAAATTTGGAAAATGAGCGAGGATGGAGTATCACCAGTTTTTCTCCAAGCAATAGTTAAATCTTTAATTAGATTTGAACGTGAAATGATAATTAAATTTATCGATAACACCATGGTGTTAGATATGGAGTATTACCAGTTTTGCTTCATGGGATGAATATGTTGGGATTGGAAATTAAAATAAATAATTACTTTGGTGTGGTTCGCTAATCCCGACTAGTTTGGAAAACCCTAATATAGTTTGAAATGACATCCAAAGGAAGATTAAAGAATAAATTTAAAAGAATTTATCTTTGATAAAATTAATGGGAATCTTTCCCTAAGAATGTGAAATTTAGAATCTAACTGTAGGTTAGCCGAGAAGAATGGTTTCCTGGGTATTGATCTGATGTTGGTTTCGGCCTTCGGGGTTAATATTTGGGGAATTGTTCTCTTGCTAATTTACAATTAGCGACTGCTGAATTGGAATGAGGCTTATGTTGTGTTTGTGTAACATTTGTTTATTATATACACGGGTCCTTCAGAAAGGCCAGGTTTATACCCATTCTGAATAACCGATTCAACGATATGTCGAAGATGAAGACGGTGATTGAAGACCAGAAGTCATCACAATGTTTTGGTGATTACTGATGATCTTGATTGGCCTGTACACCCAAGATGAGGGAATCAGTTGGTGGTCGTCCAGACACACTTGGAGATCGATGGATATGCGAGGAAAGTGCCTCCGGTTTCGTTCAGAGCCAGAACAAACTTGTAAATGGACTGCGTGTCTGACATTGGATTTTATTCTGTGTTGATTGATCTCCATTAAATATACATCTGTTTGGCGGCGGATAATTTATTCTCTTGCTTAACACCCTTCTCTGAGACGTACGAGCTGAGAGGTTGTATATCAATGGACATCAGTCGCATGGCATGAATTGCCTGTGTGGCACGCCTAAGTGGCAATTGATCAAGGCTTCTGTTGAAAAGCAAAGTCTTGTAGTTGATGATCAAAGCACGGCCTTTGTGGCGCAGCTTTGTGTATAACGTGAACTCGCGAGCCTCACACCTCGGTATGAGTAAAAACGGGATAAGGACTGCAGGGAGAGCACGACGTTTCTTTCTAGCTTTGGTGGTGTCAGTGACTTACCAGCCCTGACATTTATATATTTTTCAACTATGTGGTTGTTAGATGAGGCGCCTCGATTTTAGGTCTGTAAGGACCGGGAAACGTGTGTTCAGGAATACTAATCCACTGACGTAAGTGTGGACCGGCCCTGAAGCATCCAGGGGTTACCCAGAGTGTGTAGTCCCGAGGCATTTGCTAGAGTGTCTCGAAGCGGAGAGGAGATTGCCCCTTGCCTCGACTCATGACGAAAATCCAATTTCCAATACGTGTATTTCGGTTCTATTTGTAGAGCCTAGTATGGAGACATAGTGGGATGGGGCACTTATGCCGTCTATGATTGATATTTATGATTGAAATGTTTTGACACTATGCACTTATAATAGTATAAAATGATTTGTTTTAAACGTACCAAGCATGTTTGGCTATTATAAGGGAAAACCCTATCCTCTGGCTTGGGTTGCATTGTGTGATGGGACCTGGGTCTTATAATAGCTTCATTTTTCGAAAAAGCATTGCGTTGTTTATTCTATGCACAGGTATTCTTGGGAGGAAACCCGTTCCGTTTTATACGGCGTGGTCCCTTGAATTACTCTCTTTTAAAATAAAGTTTTAACAACTGTTTTAGTTCTCACACCGGTCACATGACTGACCTGGAGTTTATTATTTTAACCTAAACTCTGGGTGCCCCTATTTTCACACGGGCAGCTAGTAGTTTTGGTTTTGCAGATTTATATTCACAGGTTCCTGGCTTACAGCTGGAATGATAACCGGAAAGCTCTGTATCCGTATATCTCTTTCTAGTTGGGTTTTGTATTATTTCCGCTACGATGTATTTCAATGTAATTTATTGTAATCTCTAATATTTATCGAATGTAATTTATTCAATTATACTCTGTATATTCTTGTATCTGATGGAATTGTTGTAATAACAATGAAATGTTCTTCCATCTGCGTTTTGATTGGTCTTGTCCTCAAAGTATCAGCTCTTTCCTTCATGGGGAAGTAACGGGTCCTTACATTTGGTATCAGAGCTTTGGTTTACAGAGCTCGAGAACAAGACACATTAGAACCGAACGAAAGAATTCATCAGATATTGGATTAGTAATATCCAATTAGAATGACTCGTTAGAGATGGGATCAGTAGTATCCTAAAACAAGTGCGAAGAGTATATTTTTCAAATGAAAACAATTTTGTTTTGAAAATTTAAATCATTTTGTACGTATTTGAATATTTATTTTGAATTTGGACAATCCAATATATAAAGATTTTGCATATACGCGTCATGAACGTATATTCGAAGTTTTAATATACTGGATAGATATAGAATCACACTCTAGTCGCCCGGAGATGATGTTGATAATGACCATGGCATCATCAATATTTATGTTCGTGTTTCGAAGGTGTGATATCTATATATTTCCATTAGACTGGTGTGAGAACCAAAATATATATAGATTTATTGTTGTGATTTAGCATCAAAAACATGATTTTTGTATACATATCAAAATTATGAATTTGAAACGTTAATTCACTAATTGATTGATGGTTGTGTTGTTTGTTTGTTTGTTTGACAATTTTGAACCATTATGCTAAATTGTATCAAACATTGAATTGTATCGAAAATTATTTGCAATTGCATGCATATACATATATATATATATATATATATATATGTGTGTGTGTGTGTGTGTTAACAGGTCATAGCAAGGAGGCTAGAGCAGAGAATAAAATTTGTTTGCCCGACAAATAGGTACATGTTTACCATAATTTACTATTTTGTTTGGGTGATAATGATTTTATGAGCCGATTGGCTAGCCGCTTGGCTAGCCGCTTGGCTTTTCCTTTTTCATTTTGAGATCAGAAGGCCAGTATGGCAATTTCGGGATTTTCCCGGTGCTCCCGGTGCAGGGGAGGTTATGGCGAAATTTTTCGAAAATTTAGGTTGTTAGCCAAATTTTTGAAAAATTTGTAAAGTTCTTAGAAACTGAAAAGTTGAAGAACTTAAGCCATAATGAAAATAACGAAAGTTGAGTTGATTAGTTAAACGACTTTCGGCTTCGTTCCTTTTCGGGGACGAAAAGTTTTAAGTGGGGGAGAATGTAACAACCCGGAAATTCTGAGCCAATTTAAAATTTTTATTTTGGCGATTTTAAAGAATTTTGATTATTTAAAATGAATTATTTTAAATAATAACGACGGAAATTTTATTTTCGACGAAGTTAAAACAAATAATTTTATTTTAATTATATAACGAGCCTGAAATGGCGCGGTAGTTTGAAAATTCGATTTCGAAATTCCAATGAATATACAGGATTCGTTTTAAGTCGGAGTTGGATGAAACAAGAAATATTTGAATCTGTTTGACGATATCTTTCTAACGAAGTTAAGAAACTGAGATTTCACTTCAAAAGTTGAAAGATACGTCCAGTTTAAAATTCAGAAAAGTCGCTGTAGAATTTATATATATTTTAATATATATAAAGGCCTTTGAAAATGGAAATTTTGCAAACGACCTCGGTTTTCGACGAAACCACTTTTGCTGGATCCGGGATGTCAAATTATGGCTAGGTTTCAAAATTAGTAATTTTCTGAGTCAATATGTGAGCGTGGCGAAGTTAAACGTGTTTTGACCAGTTTTAGTTGAATTTCGATAAACCAGAAAATGGCCATTTTTCAAACGATCTCAGAATTCGACGAAATTAGTATTGTTAGGATCGTATCGTCAATACGTTGCTAGAAATAATTTTTCGGGAATTTTTAGAGTTAGTATGCGGCCCCGGTAAATTGAATTGTACGTTTAAATTGAATAAACATTGATTTATGTTTTAATTCAAAGCAAAACGTATCGAAACGGTCGAATTGGATTACGAAACATATCCTATTGTGTTCGGAATGGGGGTATATAGTTAGGGACGACAGTCGGTGGGTTTGATTTTGAATTCAAAATAAAATGTTGATTTATAGAATAAATTAAATAAAATAATATAAAACTTTTTCAATAACCCCCCTCTCTCCTTTCCATTTCACGATCAGAATAAATCAAAAAAAAAGAGGGCAAGAAAGGAGATCGACGAGGGCGAACCGCCGCCCATCGCGCCGCCGGAGCTGGAGCACTCCCTCCCCCTCGCGTCTCTTCCCTTGCCTCCATCCATCACTTGCCAAAGCCCAAAAAACAGTGAACCCCGATGCCCTACACCCGACTATAGCCTCCCCCACGAGTCACTGCCGCCGCCACCACTTCCTAGGGCCGACGTAGGCCACCAACCACCATCCACACCCTCCGTGCTCCTCCACTCCTCTTCCCTTTCACCTTTTTCTTCAATTTAACCCTAGCTGCCACCCCTAGGGCCCCGCTGCTGGCCGGAGAGCCGCCTCCCACTGGCTGCGCCGCCATCCCCTACCCAGACGCCCCTCCCCGAGCTTTCTCCAACCACCACCAACGATGAAAAGTTAGTTTTCTCTTTATTTCTATAAAGCAATCATTTTCATGTGAATAAAAATATCATTTTTATGTGAAGTAATCATGTGTAGGTAAATAAAAATATCATTTTTATGAAAAATTATGATTTATATATATATACCAATGTAAAGATGTGATCTTTATGTAGGTAGAAGCGAGATATAAATATGGTTTATATATATATATATATACATGGTGTTATAAAAATATGAACTTTACTTATTAGGAAGTTAGAAATATAAAGATATAATTTTTATATTATGTGAAGAATAAAAATACGATTTTTATATAATAGAGATTATAAAAATACAATTTTTATATTATATAGATAATAAAAATTCGATCTTTATATGAGAAGTAGAAATATAAAAATATAATTTTTGTATGGAATGAAACGTTGTAAATATATATAAAGAAGAAGAAATAAAAATACGATTTTTATTTATTGAATGAAGTGATAAAAATATAATTTTTATTTGAACAGCGTGAAAAGAACTGCATAGGAAATTCAGGCAAATTCGGACGATTCAGCAGTTCAAAAGCAAAGCACGGCGGAGTGGAACCCTCGGGGAGAACTTCCCACCTTAAATTTACTTTTCTAGCTAAATATATATACTAGGATGTAGACGGTGTTTAGTAGCACCCAACACCATCGTCCACAGACCATGGACTAGTTTGTTTGGTTGTGTAGTTGGTTAGATTATTTGATTTGAATTTGATTGTTTGGTGAAATGGAATGAATTTGATTGATATGTGTATGGCGTGGGCCATTATTAGACTGGAGATAAGGCTAGGCCTTGTCCCGTTTCTAGTATCGTGTCGTTATGCCGCCGAAATCTTCTAAAATAAGTTAGAAAAATAAAGATATTTAATAAATGAACCGAATAGAATATTCATAGGTTGAATAAAATAGTTTGGTCGTTAAAAATATAATTTTTAACATGAATGTGAATAAATAAATATTCATTCACAAACCGGACGGTTTGTTTATGTACACCTATTTGAAGGACATTGATTGGGACGATAAATTTTACACATCACCCAACTGCACAAATAAAATATGTGTTTGATGATTTGAAACCCCACACGGGTATTGGGATAATTTACGGCATACACTAATCCCAGTAATTAGTTGTATGTCGATTGATTGATTGACAAGCTGTTATAAGCGTTAGACATCTTTATTTGATGCTTATACAGTGTAGTGCACTTTGGATGATGGTTGATTATGTATAGTTGCTATTATATACATTTGTTGAATGGAATCCATATAATTAACTTTGTATGGTAATTGATTGGGCCTCATTCCAATTTAGAAAATAAAGAATATTATAAAATAAAGGTTCATGTGTTGACCGTACTCATTCGTTGAGATTAGTCATGTGTTGAACGAAATATTTTAACAATAAAATTTACATCTTTATCATTATAAAATAAAGGTTCATGTGTTGACCGTACTCATCCGTTGAGATTAGTCATGTGTTGAACGAAATATTTTAACAATAAAATTTACATCTTTATCATATATAAAATTAGAAACTAATTGGAAAATAGATAAGATGAGTGGTCTCCTGGATATTGATCTGATGTTGGTTTCGACCTTCGGGGTTAATATTCAGGGAATCGTTCTCTTACTAATTTACGGTTGGAGTCTGATTTAAAATCAAATGATATATATCATAATTTTATAAAATATATTGAATAACAAAAATAGTCACACGTGGGCAGTACTCATTCGTTGAGATTAGTCATGTGTTGACAAAAATATAGATTCACGTATTGAATAGAATAAATATTCATTTGTTGAATAGAATAACGGAATTTTTGAAATATATAAAGCAGTGATGATTAGAGATGCGCTATTTTGACGCGAACGATATTTATATCGATCATATTCGTTTTTATATTGAATTGAAAAGAAAACGAATTTGAATTGAATTGAAAAGAAAACGAATTTGAATTGAATTGAAAAGAAAACGAATTTGAATTGAATTGAAAAGAAAACGAATTGAATAGAATTCAATTGAAAACGAATTGAAATAGAATTGAAATCGATTTGAATTGAAATCAAATAGAAATGAAGGTAAAACGAAATTATAAGAAAAAAATTCAATTTTGATTTGAATTGGAAATGGAAGCTGAAATTGTTTTTGAAACGAATTTAAAACTATTTATAAAATTCGATTAAAATAGAAATCAACGAAATATATATTATATATATTATATATATATAACATAATTGCCTGAATAGAACGCGCCGCGCCACGGCAGTTCGTGAATTTCGACCATTTATTTCGAACGGACATTACGGGAGATCCGACCGTCGGATTCTCCTAAAACTTGAACCGCTGGGTTCGTATCGAAAAGAGCTTTCTAACAAATATTAGAAATTTGAAATCTAACGGTTGGATTTGGAGATACGTCCAAATCAAATTTGGAAAAGGTCGCTATAAGTGCAGTTCGATGGACGTTGTTGGAAATCGACCGTACGGGCCTTGATAAAATTATCAAAAATAGTAATAATTTGTGTAAAATCATAAGAAATGATTTGGGAAAAATTGGGATGAAAAGCTCCATATTTAAAAAAAAATAGATTTTTATCGAAATGAACTAGTTTTGAACTAAAATTAAAACCCATTTATTTTTAAATAAATAAATCGGATTTGAAATGGGTTTTAAATAGAATTGATTTGTGGGTTTATCGTGAAGGGTGTTTTAAATAACACTTGTTCTTTAACCCGATAATAAATAGAATGTGATTTGGGTTTATCGTGAACTGTGTTTTAAATGGCATTAGTTCTTTAACCCAGTAAAGGGAGTTTTAATGAATCTGCAATTAGATTGAAATGTGAATTGATAATTTAAATTATCAAATTTGGAAAATGAGCCAGGATGGAGTATCACCAGTTTTGCTCCAAGCGATAGTTAAATCTTTAATTAGATTTGAACGTAAAATGGTAATTAAATTAACCGATAACACCATGGTGTTAGATATGGAGTATTACCAGTTTTGCTTCATGGGATGAAAAGGTTGGGATTGGGAAATAAAATAAATAATTACTTCGGTGTGGTTCGCTAATCCCGACTAGTTTGGAAAACCCTAATATGGTTTGAAATGACATCCAAAGGAAGATTAAAGAATAAATTTAAAAGAATTTATCTTTGATAAAATTAATGGGAATCTTTCCCTAAGAATGTGAAATTTAGAAACTAACTGTAGGTTAGCCGAGAAGAATGGTTTCCTGGGTATTGATCTGATGTTGGTTTCGGCCTTCAGGGTTAATATTTGGGGAATTATTCTCTTGCTAATTTACGATTAGCGACTGCTAAATTGGAATGAGGCGTATGTTGTGTTTGTGTAACATTTGTTTATATACGCGGGTCATTCAGAAAGGCCGGGTTTATACCCATTCTGAATAACCGATTCGACGATATGTCGAAGATGAAGACGGTGATTGAAGACTAGAAGTCTTCACAACGTTTGGGTGATTACTGATGATCTTGATTGGTCTGTACACCCAAGATGAGGGAATCAGTTGGTGGTCGTCCAGACATACTTGGAGATCGATGGATATGCGAGGAAAGTGCCTCCGGTTTCGTTCAGACCCAGAACAAACTTGTAAATGGACTGTGTGTCTGACATTGGATTTTATTCTGTGTTGATTGATCTCCATTAAATATACATCTGTTTGGCGGCGGAGAATTTATTCTCTTGCTTAACGCCCTTCTCTGAGACGTACGAGCTCAGAGGTTGTATATCGATGGACATCAGTCGCATGGCATGAATTGCCTGTGTGGCACGCCTAAGTGGCAATTGATCAAGGCTTCTGTTGAAAAGCAAAGTCTTGTAGTTGATGATCAAAGCACGGACTTTGTGGTGCAACTTTTTGTATAACGTGAATTTGCGAGCCTCACACCTCGGTATGAGTTAAAAACGGGATAAGGACTGCAGGGAGAGCACGGCGTTTCTTTCTAGCTTTGGTGGTGTTAGTGACTTACTAGTCCTGGCATTTATATACTTTTCACCTATGTGGTTGTTGGATGAGGCGCCTCGATTTTAGGTCTGTAAGGACCGGGAAACGTGTGTTCAGGAATACTAATCCACTAACGTAAGTGTGGACCGGCCCTGAAGCATCCAGGGGTTACCCAGAGTGTGTAGTCCCGAGGCATTTGCTAGAGTGTCTCGAAACGGAGAGGAGCTTGCTCCTTGCCTCGACTCATGACAAAAATCCAATTTCCAATACGTGTATTTCGGTTCTATTTGTAGAGTCTAGTATGGCGACCTAATGGGATGGGGCACTTATGCCGTCTATGATTGATATTTATGATTGAAATGTTTTGACACTATACACTTATAATAGTGTCAAATGATTTGTTTTAAATGTACTAAGCATGTTTGGCTATTATAAGGGAAAACCCTATCCTCCGGCTTGCGTTGCATTGTGTGATGGGACCTAGGTCTTATAATAGCTTCATTTTTCGAAAAAGCATTGCGTTGTTTATTCTATGCACTAGTATTCTTGGGAGGAAACCCGTTCCGTGTTATACGGCGTGGTCCCTTGAATTACTCTCTTTTAAAATAAAGTTTTAATGACTGTTTTAGTTCTCACACCAGTCACATGGCTGACCTGGAGTTTATTGTTTTAACCTAAACTCTGGGTGCCCTTATTTTCCACACAAGCAGCTAGTAGTTTTGGTTTTGCAGATTTATATTCACAGGTTCCTGGTTTACAGCTGGAATGATATCCGGAAAGCTCTGTATCCTTATATCTCTTTCTAGTTAGGTTTTGTATTATTTCCGCTGCGATGTATTTCAATGTAACATATTGTAATCTCTGATATTTATCAAATGTAATTTATTCAATTATACTCTGTATATTCTTATATCTGATGGAATTGTTGTAATAACAATGAAATGTTCTTCCGTCTGCGTTCTGATTGGTCTTGTCCTCAAAGTATCCGCTCTTTCCTTCATGGGGAAGTAACGGGTCCTTACAGAGAGAGTTTACTCACCTAATAGTTACTCTTTCCAAGTCCTCTGTTCTTCCTTAAGTTCAAGTGACCAGGCTTTCTACCATTTAATTTGCTATAAGTTTTAGCTGTAAAAATGATTTAAATATTGGAGAGCCATATGTGTGGCTGGGGAAGGCCATACTGGTGAAGGAAAACTTTTAATAGGGGTTGAAAAGGATGAAGCTACTGCCTAGCTAGCTGTATGTTCAAGTTTTGATTGAAAATGGACATAGTATAAGGTCATTTCCATCAGTTTTTCTGAAGTGCAGGTGATGTTAAGACGTGCAAGTGTTGTTGTACATCCATATAAAAATATGTTTTAAAAGTTAACTTAGTTCTAAAGTCATGTATTGTAGCTTACTAGCATTCAACAACCCAATGTACTACATGTTGTATACTTTCCATTTGATGTAAAAGAATGGCGACATTTGACAGCAAATGGAATGTCAAGTAGTGTATCACATTAAATCTTTCCAACTATGTTCACAGTATGAAGCCATTGTAGCATATCTACATGGTGTACTTAAGGTGTTAGTGTTGATTGAAAAGATGTGGTGATGGTGTACTTTTAGTGCTTCTTCCAGCTATCAAATTTCGGCAATGCAAGTGCTAGTCCTTAAGCTACTTATGCTAACAAATGTAGGATGCCTGTATCCTGAGAATAACATGTGCTAGTGTACAACTATTAGGCTACCCCTTTAGATTTTCAAGAATTTGCTCTGACATGCGTAGGTTAGGCTGCCCAAATTATATATTGGGAAAGAAACTTTTAGCCTTAGCTGCTAAATTCTTGGATATACTAAATCGATTAGATATTTTAACTTTACTTCCTGGTAGTTTCAAATCAATACCTAAGTTATTGTACTATAATATTTCCAAAGGAAGTACCTAATTAACCTCTAAGGCAAATGCAGTTATTAAGCAATGTACTCTATGCAACAAACATTCGTATTTATTTAATCTAATTTTATAAGTTTAAAGCAAGTTAGAATGCTACCACAATATTAAAACACCATTTACTACTATACGTATATAAATATAAAAAAATATACACAGGAAATTTCAAATAGTTATTATTCAAATTTTCTACAATATGTGTATTTCATATCTTTTATATTTTTAATAAGAGTTAATACAAAATGATCAGTCATTTCTTACAGTATTTATAAACATCGGTACGCTTGTTAATAGATTTAAAATCACAAAATATATCCTGAGGATTTCCCATAATTTATTGTTTAAATCAATTATTAAATTAATCCATAATAAATTGTAATACAAAATCTGGGACATTACAATCTACCCCCTTAAAAGAATTTCGTCCTCGAAATTGAAGAGCAACGAGAAGATTCTGATTATTTCTATAGTCATAGACTTATATTCAAAACAATACATGGGTCATTCCCGAACAATTACAACCACTAGGCGTCCAAAATACATAGGTTAATTGCCAAAAAATTCATAGCAATCAGTGCATTCAATATAACAACACTCAACTATCAATCGCAGCCATCTTCATAACTAGAAATATTAGTTACTAACATTCGGAAAACATTTCCTTTCCTAATTTATACACTACTCTCTTCAATATTTCATCAGTTCCTGACCGTAAATCGGTAAGACAATAATCTTCTAAGTATCGACCCCGAAGACCGAAATCAACATCAGACCAAGACACGGAAAATTATTTAACTTAGCCAAATTCCGGTTAGGTTCCAATCTCTAACTCCAGTCAAAATTGTAAAATTTCAGAATCTAAATTGTCGGTTGTTACACCAAACTAATCTGAAATCACATACCTTGATTTCATTTTAAATTCAAAACTTTCCAATTTCCCTACACATTATATTTTACTCAATAAATTATCTAATTTGTATCTCTTTCTTTATACAAATTCAGTTTGGTCCAATATATAATCTTTTCAATTTTATAATCATATTTGATTATAATAACAACAATCGACACATCCATATATAGTAATAATTTTTTTTGAAAATTATCTTTTTATGAAAAAATATAATTTCAGGAAAAATTACTTTTTAAAACAATACTTTGTCAAATTACTTTATTCAAGAGTTTAGAAACACCTATCGACAATGTGGCGCCCCACCATCGACCAGAATTCATAAATTACTCGACAAATCAACCAACATAATATAAAACAACTTTTTTATCAATTAACAAATACGCGCTCATATATACACTCAAGCTCAATTTAGGGTATTACTAACCCTATCTCTATCGAGTTACGCCATAGAGCCAAGGTTACTACTTAACCTTCGGCTCTGATACCAACTGTAACAGGTCTAGGCTTTTCAACCATCAACCACTGGGCTAACCTCCCAGCGTGGCTCTACAGAGATACCTCAGAACTGCTTTTACGGCCAGCCTCACGACTCGACTAACCCACATTTTCGGGACATGTAGGGTAAGTGTCTCCCGTTCGCCACCAAACCGCGAAGCGAGAACCCCCTATCATGCGTACCGATTAAGCAACCAGCTCTGATACCAACTGTAACGACAAACAAATCCGTACTATTCGAGTCGACTGAATACAACTCACGTCCAACCCGAATTTGCACGAAAATACGAATCATTAATAGAAATATGTTGGAGGATGAGAAATAGAAAGATAGAAATTTAGAATAGAAGAAAATAGAGAGAAAATAGAACTGAACAACAACGCATAATCTCACAATCGCAGCGGAATAAAATATAATATATAAATAATCACTTTTGAAATACAACTGTATTTGAACTTACATATATCATCAGATACCTCACATATACAATACAACGGAAATAAACTCTAAATATCTAACGCTGAAGTCTCCTGCTCCAAGCTCCTCCAAATAAATTTGTGAAATCCTGAACTATTTGACTGCCCGTACAAATTTGGGCACCCAAGAGTTTCGGGAAAACATAGAAAAATAAACTCTGGGTCAGTCATGGGACTGGTGTGAATAAATGATTTTTAAACAGCTT
Source organism: Allium sativum (assembly GCA_030737875.1). Lineage (NCBI taxonomy): Eukaryota > Viridiplantae > Streptophyta > Magnoliopsida > Asparagales > Amaryllidaceae > Allium > Allium sativum. The sequence goes on from JASFAX010000024.1 coordinate 25,517,237, forward strand.
GATTTTAACTTTCAAACCCTTTTTGAAAGAAAGGATAATCATAAGACCGATCCACACATAAATACGAATGGTTTTTTACCTTACGATAACCCAAAACATTTTGAAACAATATTATTCAGATATTATAATAATGTCTAAATACAAATAAATATCAATCTAGCGGAACGCTTGCATCTCACGCTCCACATATATAGTATACAATCATAACCCCGGGCTCTTATTGGAGATTGGATTCCGACTATGACAAGGTATGGAACCACCTGACGATAGTGTATCTCTAGAGGGGAATACACTAGGTTCAACAAGAACGTCTTGCAACCCAGCCCACACATGACCGACCACTCATTTCGCTTGAGTGTATCGAATGTATATCACCAACGGTTGGGATCAGCAGCCGTTTCCCGAAAAGGGACAACATCAATAGATTAAAGAAACAAATGGAATTTCTCTAGATTGGTGATTATACACCCAAATAGGAGCGACCCACATAGCCATGCTGCTTGCCCGATTTTTGTCATTTCCCGGTTGTGAGGCTTGAGGTTGAGCTTACCATCAGATATAATATGTCTTCATTCACTTTGAATGCCACATCGCTAAACCCACCAAATCACAAATTGATTTCCCCAAAAATGCCACGGGTATAAAGCTAAGAGAAACGAATTCCTCCACCACCAAACGTAAAGACGTTTGAAGAGATCAACTTACGCAATTTATTAGGCATACTCTGCTAAACACTCGTTCATACAAGTTGTCCTGGACTGGACAAACCGTATGCACTTTCCTGTAAACAGAATAGCCCTTGCGATACTCCGTCTTCAATGATCTTCAATATAATCTCTGACTTACAACGTAAATATTGACTCTAAGTGGAATTTAGATTCCGGTTTCTTCGAAAACGATGACGAAAATGTCCAGATTTGATAGTCGGTGATTTAACTATCAAATATAAAATAAATGAATTTATTTCCATTGGATCTGCTAAACCTTATTTAAATCATCTTTAATTATTTATATTCGAATATTAACATTGAGTATATTTATTTGAATACATAAGTATTAACTAACTTAGAAAAATTTATTTATCAAACTTACGTGATATTCTCATTCTGAACATCTGTTTTCATAGCTGAAAATGATATTCAACTCTAACACTCGTTCTGAACACAAATTAATACAAATTATCGAATAATAGTGACATCGATCAAGTTGGGGTATTTTAATTACAACTCAGACCTTGAACCGAATTCACTCTTATCGTCAAGATTCACAGAAGTTCGGTATTCAAAATATCTCCCAAGACAAGAATTGGTAATTTCAATTTATTTTCAAATCTTAAAAACGCTTCAAACAACATTGTTGTTTTGAACCATTGATTTAGTTTACTTAGTTTAACTTAAATATTAGCTCAGAGAATTTAATCCAAATGATCGACTTGATTTCCTTATCTTATGATAATCAAATCTTCTTTAAACCTTAATTAAGATTAATTAAGATTAATTAAGTTGAAGACATTATCTTGTATAACATATCCAATTTTAACTTCTCTATTTAACTGCACAATTATCCTACCAAATCTTGTTAATTTAAAACATTTGCAAGTCTTTAAACAATAATATATTTAAAACCTCTTATGTTTAATAAGTTGAAACAAAATAACTATAAAATCAAATTCCCATTTAAACAATTGATTTACATCAAACAAACTGATTAACTGATTACACTTAATCTTTCCTTTTTAAATTAATTTATTTAAAATTATCAATTTAATTATTTCTTACAAAAAATTAATATCCAATTATTAAAACTAGAGCTTATTTTTGAGTTACTTTACAGAAAATGGCTTAGCAGCTCCAATGGTATATATAACAGTTCTTATAACAAGCGACATTTAAGTCATTAACCCAATTTGCACAAACCCACATATAAATGCAATTCAATATTTTCAATTGATAATATATCTCATCATCATATATTAACTGATAAAGTAAGTCAAACTGATATAATAGTAGAATGGTGTTTACTTCTTTTAACAGGGTGTCCAAACAATTCATTCATTCAAATTAATATATAATGGACAGTGTTTATTTCCACTAACAAATGTCAATACATATTATCTAATTACGGTTAACGTAATTTAACACAACCAAATTAATCAATATATCAAGTGGAAAAACAATCCAGATTTTACTGAATTACAGATTGACACTGATCAATAGTCTATACGTTAATTAAGTTTAATAACTAAATTTACATCCGATAAATTTTAAATGATATTTTAGTATTAAAACTATTTTTCTATTTATTTAATGAACCAAATTATTTTGTTTAAAACTGGGTAGCTTTGTCAATTTATTTACACACACCAGTGATCGACTCAACCGTACAGCTATGAGCCGAACTACTCGATCCTAACTATTCTTGATCTATCTCATATATATAACCATCTATATACATACATACATACAAATATACACATACACTCTATTCTCTTTAAAATTTAAATCATTACTTCTTTTATTTATTTAAAATGGGCCGAGCCCAATAAATCATCTCATTACTTTGGCTAATACCCACCCATTTTATCTATGTTGTCGTGATATATACACACCCTTTTTTTTTCTTTTCCATTGGGCCGAGCCCAGTCCAATCGGTTCACCCCTTGTACTCGCGCAAGGCACAATGCCTACCACTCTTGTTCTAATTCCAGTCTTTTATTTTGTTCCCTATATATCAAAACACCCTTTTCTATGAAGTAAACTACTTTCCATACATGCGTTTGGAAAATGCTGCTCAGCCTCTTCTTCTTATGCCATTTCACGTTTTGTGCCTTAGATAAGTGCATACATGCATGATTAGTTTATATACCGCATGAGCAATACTTTTGAATTTGATAAACAGTTTGGACCATATTTACCTGTATTGTTTCAGTTATGTGAATTCACAAAGTTAGTGTATAATGTTTCCATTACTCTTAATGCTTCAACTAATATTCCGCCCCTATAAACCTTTCATACCGTTGTTGTATGACTTTGCAGCTATACATTTTGCTGTAAATGCTTTCAGTCATCTATCCTATTGGTATTTTTTTTCCATGTTTGATTCCTTTTTGATACGCCTGTTCCTTTTTTCCTTTGAACCTGCTACTCCTTTTACTTCTTCTATTCCAACTGCAACTAAAATTTTCCTCCTCCCCTTTTTCAGTTTCTTCTCTTCTATCTTGGATTACACATCACCACACCATGCAATAACATAGTGCATGGTTACAATGGTATGAACATGATACACTGAGCACAAGTTATTTCCATTATGCTTCAGTAAACCAGAAAAGAAGAGTTGCTCCAAACATATCCTCATGTACACGTCTTCCCTCCCCCTTGCATATGCACACAACTCCGGTCACCGCAGTTTTGCAACGGCTCAAATCAGCGCTGTGTCGATTCTCCACTGCCAGTCAGACGTGTCTTCGACGATATAGAGATTACCAATCATCATAACTCTTCCTAACGCCCCTTATACCCTGCAGATGCAATTCGTCCATTGGAATCGGTATCTTGCTGCTGTAGATCACTGTCATCAAACTCATACTATAAAAACCGATAGTACAGTAGCTACCCATATCAAACATTGCTGCCATCGACCATTATGAAGAGCATACTTAACTTAAAGTAACTTACATTATAAACATTTTAAAGACTTTTTTATTTTTGTATTTTTTTAAATAAAAACTGCTGCCGTGCGTATGCATATAATTTGCATGGCCTGTGCATTTCCAAATCAAGCCCGTCTTGAACATTCGATCGCCAGCACTCCGTCACCCGAACCCGATGACCCCAGCAAAACTGCCGCACTTCACCCTGATGAAGGAGGCTTCCTTGATCGCTATGGTCCTGCATATTGCACATAAATTAGCAGTGGATTTAAAAGGGGAAAGAGAGAGTTTACTCACCTAATAGTTACTCTGTCCAAGTCCTCTGTTCTTCCTTAAGTTCAAGTGTCCAAGCTTTTTGCCATTTAATTTGCTCTAAATTTTATTTACTTTGCTTCAGTTTCGTTGCTATTTCCAGTGCTCGGGTTTGTGTCTTAGCTTCAGATTTCATGAATGAACTGGTGTTGGTTTTCAAGTGATATGTATGTGTATTTATAGTTGTAAAAATGATATAAATATTGGAGAGCCATATGTGTGCCTAGGGAAGGCCATACGGGTGAAGGAAAACTGTTGCTAGGGGTTGAAAAGGATGAAGCTACTGCCTAGCTAGCTGTGTGTTCAAGTTTTAATTGAAAATGGACATAGTATAAGTTCATTTCCATCAGTTTTTCTGAAATGCAGGTGATGTTAATACGTGCATGTGTTGTTGTACATCCATGTAAAAATATGTTTTAAAAGTTTACTTAGTTCTAAAGTCATGTATTGTAGCTTACTAGCATTCAACAGCCCTATGTACTACATGTTATAGACTTTCCATTTGATGTAAAAGAATGGCGACATTTGATAGCAAATGGAATATCAAGTAGTGTATCACATTAAATCTTTCCAACTATGTTCACAGTATGAAGCCATTGTAGCCTATCTACATGACGTACTTAAGGTGTTAGTGTTGATTGAAAAGATGTGGTGATGGTGTACTTTTAGTGCTTCTTCCAGCTATCGAATTTCGGCAATGCAAGTGCTTAGTCCTTAAGCTACTTATGCTAACAAATGTAGGTTGCCTGTATCCTGAGGATAACATGTGCTAATGTACAACTATTAGGCCGCCCCTTTGGATTTACAAGAGTTTGCTCTCACATGCGTAGGTTAGGCTGCCCAAATTTTATATTGGAAAAGAAACTTTTAGCCTTAGCTGCTAAATTCTTGGATATACTAAATAGATTAGATATTTTAACTTAACTTCCTGGCAGTTTCAAATCAATACCTAAGTTATTGTACTAAAATATTTCCAAAGGAAGTACCTAATTAACCTCTAAGGCAAATGCAGTTACTAAGCAATGTACACTATGCAACAAACATTCGTATTTGTTTAATCTAATTTCATAAGTTTAAAGCAAGTTAGAATGCTACCACAATATTAAAACACCATTTACTACTATACGTATATAAATATAAAAAAATATACATAGGAAATTTCAAACAGTTATTATTCAATTTTTCTACAATATGTGTATTTCGTATCTTTTATATTTTTAACAAGAGTTAGTACAAAATGATCAGTCATTTCTTAAAATATTTATAAACATAGATACACTTGTTAATAGATTTAAAATCACGAAAATATATCCTGAGGATTTCTCATAATTTATTGTTTAAATCAATTATTAAATTAATTCATAATAAATTGTAGTACAAAAACTGGGACATTACAATCTATCCCCCATAAAAGAATTTCGTCCTCGAAATTGAAGAGCAACGAGAAGATTCTGATTATTTCTATAGTTATAGACTTATATTCAAAACAATACATGGGCCATTCCCAAACAATTACAACAACTAGTCATCCAAAATACACAGGTTAACCACCAAACAATTCAGAGCAATCAGTACATTCAGTATAACAGCGCTCAACTATCAATCGCAACCATCTTCATAACTAGAAATATTAGTTACTTACATTTGGAAAACATTTCCATTTCTAATTTATACACTACTCTCTTCAATATTTCATTAGTTCCTGACCGTAAATCGGTAAGACAATAATCTTCTAAGTATCGACCCTGAAGACCGAAATCAACATCAGACCAAGGCTCGGAAAATTATTTAACTTAGCCAAATTCCGGTTAGGTTCCAATCTCTAACTCCAGTCAAAATTTTAAAATTTCAGAACCTAAATTGTCGGTTGTTATTCCAAACTAATCTGAAATCACATACCTTGATTTCATTTTAAATTCAAAATTTTCCAATTTCCCTAAACATTCTGTTTTACTCAATAATTTATCTTATTTGTATCTCTTTCTTTATACAAATTCAATTTGGTCCAATATATAATCTTTTCAATTTTTATGATCCTATTTGATTATAATAACAACAATCGACACATCCATATATAGTAATAATTTTTTTGAAAATTATCTTTTTATGAAAAAATATAATTTCAAGAAAAAATACTTTTTAAAACAATACTATGTCAAATTACTTTATTCAAGAGTTTAGAAACACCTATCGACAATGTGGCGCCCCTATGTTTTTAAAAATATAAAAATTGCTTTGTTCTTAAAAACAAAAATAGCTTTGATTTTAATTTATAAAAATAACATTGATTTCAATATACAAATAACATTGTTTTATTTTCAGATTTTAAATAAATTAGCATTGTGTTCAAATATCTGAATTTTTAATCAAATAACATAGATTAAAAATACGATTTTTATTATATGAACAACATAATAGAAATGTGATTTTTATAGCATTGAATTAAAAATGCGATTTTTAAATATATAAACTTTATATTAAAAATGAGATTTTTACAATGAACAACATGAAAAGGATTGCGTTGGAATATTAGGCAAATCCAAACTGTTCAGAAATTCAAAAATAAAACTGGCGGAGTGGAAACCCAAGGTGAGAACTCCTTCTCACTAATTATTTTATAGTTAAATATATACTAGGTTGCAGGCGGGGCTTTGTAGCTTCTGACACCGTCGTCCACAGACCATGGACAACTTGTTTGATTGTGTTGTGGAAAGGAACTGTATTATGATTGTTGATAGTATTGTGCGGAATAAAATATTTGAACTATAAAAATATCATTTTTATTGAATGAATATAATATATAAAATATTCATTTATGGAATAAAGTATTTGAACAATAAAAATATAATTTTTATTGGATATATGAACCATATAAAATGGTCATGTGTTGAAAATAAATATTCATTTACAAATCAGACGATTTGTTTATGTACACCCATTTGACTGATGTTGGTTGGGACGATATATTTTACACATTGCCCAATGGCACAAAAAAATATGTGTGTGTTGTTGAAACCCTACATGGGTATTGGGAAGATATTTGACGTACACTAATCTCAATTGTTTAGTTATATGTCAATCGATGGGTTGACAGACTGTTGTAAGCGTTAATTATTTATATTTAATGCGTATGTAGTTGTGTAATGCACTCTGGATGATGGTTGACTGTGTTTGATTATTGTTATGTCCATGTGTGTATGAAATCCATATAAATAAAACTATATGGTAATTGACTGTGTCTGATTCCAACTCAGAAAGAAAAAATATTTTAAATTAACGAATATTTTAATATGACGAATAATGAATATTTTAAAATAATATTCAGTAATGAATCAAAATATGATTTTAATGTCCGATTTGGAATGGACACGAAAATATTGAAAAATATGAAGCCGTGTTGATTAGATTTGCGTCATTTGGACACGAACGATATTTATATTGATTTCATTCATTTTTATAATGAATATCGAAAAGGAAATGATTTCAAAACCTGATATTTTGAAAATATTATCATTTATATATTATAATGATATAGAGTATTTAATTTTGATTTAAAATTGAAAATGAAGTTCGAATCATTTCAAAACAAATTTATAAACGATTTATAAAATACGTTTTAAATGGAAATCGATGAGTATATATATTATATATACAATATAATGGCCCGAATAGAGCGCGCCGTGCTTCGACTATTCGCGAATTTCGACCATTGACTTCGAATTAATAGCACGGGAGATCCGACCGTTGGATTCTCCTAAAACCGGAACCTTTGGGTTCGTATCGAAAAGTGCTTTCCAAAGAATATAAGAGATTTGAAATATAACGGTTGGATTTGGAATTATGTCCAAATCAAATTTGGAAAAGGTCGTTGTAAGTGCAGTTCGATGACTGTTTATGGAAATCGACTGTACAAGCCTTGATAAAATTGTTAAAAATATTAATAATTTGTGTAAAATCACAATAAATGATTTGGAAAGAAATTGGATGAAAAATTCCACGTTTGTAAAGATAAAAATACATTTTTATCAAAATGAAATAGTTATTAACTAGATTTGAAATCCAATAATTTTTAAATAAAATAAATTGGATTTGTGAATGGGTTTTAATATAACCAAAATTTCCAATATATGAATTGGATTGGATTTGAATGGAGATCATCTTCGGAATATTTCAGTGTTAGATTTCGGGATTATACGGATATTATTATGGAAATTTGGAAGATATATTTATATCATTATTTCCAATACGATATTTGTTGTTTTCAGAATTTGATATTGAATATAAGCCGGTATAATTTCTATTCCAAGCCATTTATTTAATACCAAATGGGATTTTGGGTTTGTCATGAATGGTGTCTTTATTAACACTGTTCTTAAACCCAGTTGAGAAAAGAATAAATCTTTAATTTAAGATTTAGTGAAGTTTTCCAATTAATTAATATTTAATTGGATTGAACAAAAGAATTGGATTTTTGGGTTAGAGTGAATGATGTTTTAAACGACATTTGCTCTTTAACCCGATTAACAGTGAAATGTGGTTTGGAATTTATAAATCTTTTTATTAAGATTTAATGGAATTTACAAAGTAAAGATTTCCCATTTAATAAAATAAATTGGAATGGGATGGAATTCGATTTGATAATGACCGAAGTGACTTCTGCGGAGGAAGACTGTTAATATATAAGGAATTTATAAGGCTTTGTCATTATTCCATTTATATTATTAGTCAGATACACAAATTGATATCGATTATATATTGATCAATTTTCCATGAAGATTCTATAATTAATGGAATATGATTTGGGTTTACCGTGAACTGTGTTTTAAATGACATTAGTTCTTTAACCCAGTAAAAGACAGGATTGCATGTCTAACATTGTATTTCGAACTGTATGTTTGATCTCTGCTAAATATATATCTGTTTGGTGGCGGATAATTTATTCTCTTGCTTAACACCCTTCTCTAAGACATACGAGCTTAGAGGTTATATATCGGCAGAAATCAATAGTACGGTATAGATTGTCGATGCGGCATGTTTGTGTTTCCAAAGCTAAATAATCATTAATATTGATTTTTGGGAAGATTAAAACAAGCGGAGTTTTAATGAATCTTTAATTAGATTGAAAAGAGAATGTGATAATTTAAATTATCAAATTTGAAAAAATGATCGAGAATGGAGTAGCATTAGTTTTACTCCAAGCGATAGTTAAATCTTTAATTAGATTTGAACGTGAAATGGTAATTAAATTTACCGATAACACTGTGGTGTTAGATATGGAGTATTACCAGTTTTGCTTCATGGGATGAATAGGTTGGGATTGGGATAACATAAAAAAATGATTACTTCGATATGGTTCGAAAATCCCGACTAGTTTGGATAAACCTTAATTTGATTTGAAATGATATCCGAAAGAAGATTAAAGAATAAATTTAAAGAATTTATCTTTGATAAAATTAATGGGAACTTTTCCCAAAAGAAAGAATAATTGAAGAAAACAAAATTTTGGATTGGAATGAGGCATATGTTGTGTTTTTATAGCACTTGTTTGTAAAATACGCGAGTTATTCGGAAAGACCGGGTTTATCCTATTTTGAATAATTGATACAACGATAAGTGGACGATGAAGACGGTGGTTGAAGACCGGAGATCTTCGCGTCGTTTAGATGATTACCGTTGTCTTGATTAGGCTGTACACCAAAGACAAGGTAATAAGTGGTGATCATCCAGTCGTACTTGGAGATCGACCGGATATGCGAGGACCTCTCTCCTATATTGGACACGGGACGAGGAATAAGGTGCCTCGGGCTTCGTTCAGACCCAGAACGGACTTGTAAATGGATGTGTGTCTGACATTAGATTTTATTCTGTGTTGATTGATTTCTATTAAATGTAACGACCCGGCTTTTTGCCCGATTCTCGCTAGTAATTAAACCAACTTAAACCGTTCAAAAAGACGGATTGTTATGGGTACTAACATATTTGCACAAAAATAACAGAACTTTTCATTTCATTACCATAATGTAACATCAGAGTTACAAGGAATACATCAGAGTACATTGATTATACAGCGGAAAATAAACTAAACTTAGCGGAAGAATGCAAATGCTCCAAGTCAAAATAACTTCAGCTAAAACCAGAATCCTGATCCAACTAACTGTAACAACCCGGAAAATCTGGGCCAGTTTAAAATTTTTATTTTGGCAATTTTAGCGAGTTTTGATTATTTAAAATGAATTATTTTAAATAATATCGACAATAAATTTATTTTGAATATAAATCGAACGTATATATTATACGCGTCGTCGTTAGAATATAAATAATTATATATAAATATAAAAGGAATTGAAAATGGCGCGGTAGTTCGATAATTCGATTTCAAACTTCAATTGAATGTACCGGGTGCAAAACAATCCGGATTTTAGTGAAACCAAAAATAATGGAATCTAATAGTGAATATCTTTCCAACGAATCCGAAAAATCCAAAGTTCGTAGCGGGAATCAAAAGATATGTCCAGTTGAAAATTCTGAATAGTCGCTATGGAATTCAGGCCCTTAAAAATGGACATTTTGCAAACGACCTCGGATTCCGACGAAACCAGTTTTGTTGGGTCCGGGATGTAAAGTTATTGCTAGGTTTCAAATTTCATAATTTTTCGAATCAATATGTGAGCGTGGCAAAGGAAAACGTGTTTTGACCATTTCAGTTGATTTTAATCAACTGGAAATTGGTCATTTTTCTAACGGTCTCAGAATTCGACGAAACTAGTTTTGTTAGGACCGTATCGTCAATACGAAGCTAGAAAATATTTTTTCTGGAATTTTTCGAGTCAGTATGTGGCCCAGGTAATTAGAAATGTACGTTTAAAATTCAATATAGTGATTTAAATGTAAATTCAAAGGAAACTTATCGAGACGATCGAATCAGCTTGCGGTACATATCCCATTGTGTTCGGAATGGGGGTAAAACGCTATAGACGTCAGGCGGTGGGCCTCGTTTAGAGGTCGTATGTGAAAGTCAACTTTTAATAATTAAATAAATAAATAAAAAAAAAAAAATCTCTTCCTCCTTTATATTTCTGGCCCCCCCCCCGTTTCTATTTCATTTCAAAATAAAAAAAAAAAAAAAAAAAAAAAAACCCAGAAGACATCGCCGATTCTCCCCAGCCGCCACCGCCAACATCGACCCCCTCGCGCCCACCGCTAGTCAACCGCCACCTCTCCTCCAACTCCTCTCTCTCTCTCTCTTCTCAGACCCCCACAAAACCGCGACGCCCTAGCCCATTTCCCCTAAACCGACGTCGAGACCACCCTCCCACCACCAATCAGTCGGCGACCCCCCCCTCCCCCATCCGACCCACCTGCGCGCCCCTGGAGTGACCTCCGACTGCTCAGCCCCACCTGGCACCTTCGACGCGGCTCAGGCGAACATCCCTTCTTCTTCTTTTTTTACGAACACTGTAAGTTTTGTTTTTTTTTTATTTATTTATTTTCATTTATCCGTTAATTTTTATAAAGGATATGAAAACTGTTTTTTTATTTTATATGAAAACTGTTTTATTTTATTTTATATGAAAACTGATTTTTTTTTTTAGAAATTATAAACTGAATTTTTAAAGATTATAAAACTGATTTCTTTTTAGATTATTAAACTGAATTTTAATTAGATTATAAAACTGATTTGAAAAAGATTATTAAACTGAATTTTAATTAGATTAAAAAAAACTGAAAACATATTTATTTTAAACATAAAACTTGTTTATTTTAATTTAAAAAGCTATGATTTTTATATGTAGAGAATAAAAAGATTAGATTTTTATTTTATATATGAAGCGACAGAGAAGATTGAACTTTTCATATGAAGTGATATAGAGATAAAAATTCGATTTTTAAATATATGAAGTAATAAAAATATGATTTTTATATTTTTAAAGAATTAAAAATATGATCTTTATATTTTTAAAATATTAAAAATATAGTCTTTACTATATAGATGATGTCAAAATATAATCTTTGCCTAGTAGGAACTATAAAAATCAAATCTTTATTTTTGAAAAAGGTAAAATCTTTATAGTTAAAAAGGCGAGATTTTTATATATTGAATAACGATAGAAAAATGGAATTTTTATATATTGAATAACGAATAAAAATTCGATTTTTATATATTGAACTTTGAAATAAAAATTCGGTTTTTATAAATTGAATAACGAAGTAAAAATTCGATTTTTACATATGTAGTGGCTATGGGCAACGAAGACGACGAGGATGGGATAGCGATGAAGATTTCTATCAAGGAAGTGCCGTGAAGCTAGGATAGCTATATGTGAGAATTTCTCACTCTTCAATTTATTTTCTAGTTATATATATATATACTAGGATGCAGACGGTGCTTAGTAGCACCCGACACAATCGTCCACAAACCATGGACTTGTTTGTTTGGTTGCATAGATTAGTTTGATTATGTGATTGAATTGAATTGATTGAGTGAAATTGAATGATTTGATTGATGTGTGAATGGCGTGGGCCTTCACTGGACCGGGGATAAGGCTAGGCCTTGTCCCGTTTCTAGTATCGTGCCGTTATGCCGCCGAAATTTTCTAAAATATGTTAGAAAAATAAAACTATCATTTTATTGTGTAAATGAATTGAATAGAAATTCATAGGTTGAAATAAAATGTTTTATCGTTAAAAATATAATTTTTAACGTGAATGTGAATAAATAAAATATTCATTTACAAACCGGACGGTTTGTTTATGTACACTTATTTGAATGACATTGATTGGGACGATAACTTTTACACATCGCCCAATTGCACAAATAAAACGTGCGTTTGATTGTTTGAAACCCCACACGGGTGTTGGGATGAAATTTGAAGTTCACTCATCCTGATTGATTGAATATGTCGATCGATTGATTGGCAGGCTGTTATAAGCGTTAGATATCTATATTTGATGCTTATACAGTGTAGTGCACTTTGGTTGATGGTTGATTATTTTCAATGCTATTATATACATGTGTTGTATGAAAATCCATATAATTAATTTTATATGGTAATTGATTGGGCCTCATTCCAGTTTTGAAAAAGAAATATTTGAAAAAGAAATATTTGAAATAGAATATTTAAAAATAAAGGAATATATGAAGCCGTGTTGATTAGATTGACGCCATTTTGACGTGAACGATATTTATATCGATTTTGAAAACGATTTCGAAATGAATTGAATTGAAAACGATTTCGAAATGAAATGAATTGAAAACGATTTCGAAATGAATTGAATTGAAAACGATTTCGAAATGAATTGAATTGAAAACGATTTCGAAATGAATTGAATTGAAAACGATTTCGAAATGAATTGAATTGAAAACGATTTCGAAATGAATTGAAAACGATTTCGAAATGAATTGAAAACGATTTCGAAATGAAATGAATTGAAAACGATTTCGAAATGAATTGAATTGAAAACGATTTCGAAATGAATTGAATTGAAAACGATTTCGAAATGAATTGAAAACGATTTCGAAATGAATTGAATTGAAAACGATTTCGAAATGAAATGAATTGAAAACGATTTCGAAATGAATTGAAAACGATTTCGAAATGAAATGAATTGAAAACGATTTCGAAATGAATTGAATTGAAAACGATTTCGAAATGAAATGAATTGAATTTGAAATAGGTTTTGAAACGATTTTAAAACTATTTATATAATTCGTTTTAAATAGAAATCGACGAAGTATATATTATATATATTATATATATAATATAATGGCCTGAATAGAACGCGCCGCGCCGCGGCAGTTCGTGAATTTCGACCATTTATTTCAAACGGACATTACGGGAGATCCGACCGTCGGATTCTCCTGAAACCGGAACCGTTGGGTTCGTATCGAAAAGAGCTTTCTAACGAATATTAGAAATTAGAAATCTAACGGTTGGATTTGGAGATACGTCCAAATCAAATTCGAAAAAGGTCGCTGTAAGTGCAGTTCGATGGCCATTGATGGAAATCGACTGTACGGGCCTTGATAAAATTATTAAAAATAGTAATAATTTGTGTAAAATCATAAGAAATGATTTGTGAAAGTTTGGGATGAAAAACTCCATATTTGAAAAGATAAAAATAGATTTTTATCGAAATGAACTAGTTTTGAACTAGAATTATAATTCTATTTTTTTTTAAATAAATAAATTGAATTTGAAATGGTTTTGAAAATAACCAAAATTTCCAATGATTGCATTGGAGTGGATTTGAATCGAAATTGTCTTCGGAATATTTCGATGTTGGAATTCGTGATATTACAGGTGTTGTTATGGAAATTTGAAAGATATATATTTGTATCGTTATTTCCAATACGACATTTGTTAGTCGTAGAATTTGATATTGAATATAAACCGGGATATTTTCTATTCAGGGCCTTGTATTAAATATCGAATGTGATTTGGGTTTGTCGTGAATGGTGTCTTCACTAACACTGTTCTTGAACCCAGTTGAGAAAAGATTAAATCTTTTTATTTAGATTTAATGAAGTGTACCAATTAAATGATATTTAATTGGAATTGAATTGGTATTGATTTTTGGGTTTATCGTGAACAGTGTTTTAAATAACACTTGTTCTTTAACCCGATAATTAATGGAATGTGATTTTGGGTTTATCGTGAATCGTGTTTTAAATGACACTGATTCTTTAACCCAGATAATGATTAAAACTAAGTGGAGTTTTAATGAATCTTTAATTAGATTGAAAAGATCGAGAATGGAGTATCACCAGTTTTGCTCCAGGCGATAGTTAAATCTTTAATTAGATTTGAACGTGAAATTTAGAAACTAACTGTCGGTTAGCCAAGCAGAATGGTTTTCTGGATATTGATCTGATGTTGGTTTCGGCCTTCGGGGTTAATATTTGGGGAATTATTCTCTTGATTAATTTACGGTTAGTGACTAATGAATTGGAATGAGGCGTATGTTGTGTTTGTGTAACACTTATTTAAAATATACGCGAGTTATTCGGAAAGACCGGGTTTATCCCATTCTGAATAACTGATGCGACGATAAGTCGAAGATGAAGACGATGGTCGAAGACCGGAGGTCTTCACGTCGTTTGGGTGATAACTGATGATCTTGATTGGGCTGTACACCCAAGAAGATGGAAACAGTTAGTGATCGTCCAGACGTACTTGGAGATCGATGGATATGCGGGGTACTAGGTGCCTCCGGTTTCGTTCAGACCCAGAACGGACTTGTAAATGGACTGTGTGTCTGACATCGGATTTCATTCTGTGTGACTGATATCGGTTGCATAAGATGGTTTGCCTGTGTGGCATGCTAAGATGCAAATGATCAAGGCTTCTGTTGAAAAGCAAAGTCTTGTGGTGATGATCAAAGCACGGCCTTTGTGGCGTAGCTTTGTGTAACGTTTACCTCGCGTGTTTCACACCCGGTATGAACCAAAAACGGGAGACGGACCTCAGGGAGGGCCTGCGTTTCCTCCTAGCTAGAAGTGGCGTCAGTGGTTTTACACGCCCTGACGAGTTTGACTTATGTGGTTGTTGCTGTTGCGAGGCGCCTCGGTTATATCGGTTTCGGCCGATGCATTCTGGTCGGCTGACGGACCAGACTTACGCCCCAAAGGGCGGCGAAACGTAGTGCTCAGGTATAATAATCCACGTCGGTGGACCGGCCCTGTCGCTCCAAGGCTTGCCTGCGCGCTTGCCTGAGACTCGGGCTAGGCAGTCTCGAATCGGTAGAGGATCTTGCCCCTAGCCTCGGTTCATAGATGGAAATCCAATTTCCAAATACGTGACTTTGCGATTTTGATTGTATAACCTATATATGGCGACATAGTGGTATGGGGCACTCATGCCGCCTATGATTGATACTTATGATTTGAAGTTGTTTTGTACACTATGCACTTATTATAGTATCAAATGATTTGTTTTAAACGTATCAAGCATTCTTTGGCCGTTATAAGGTAAAAACCCTATCCCCCGGTTTGCGTTGCATTGTGTGATAGGACCTGGGTCTTATAACAGCTTCATTTTTCTTTATTTAGCATTGCGCTGTTTGTTTTATGCACTGGTATTCTTGGGAGGAAACCCGTTCCGTGTTATACGGCGTGGTCCCTTGATTTGCCGAACTTTAAAATAAAGATTAATAACTGTTTTAGTTCTCACACCAGTCACATGACTGACCTGGAGTTTATTGTTTTAACCTAAACTCTGGGTGCCCTTATTTTGACACGGGCAGCTAGTAGTTTTGGTTTTTGCAGATTTATATTCACAGGATCCTGGTTTACAGCTGGAACGATATCCGGAAAGCTTTGTATCCGTATATCTACTTCTAGTTGTCTATTGTATTATTTTCCGCTGCTATGTATTTAAATGTAATTTAAATCTCTGATATTTCTGTGTAATATTCATTTATACTCTGTATATTCATGTAATCTGATGCATTGTTGTTATATACAATGAAATGTTCTTCTGTTTGCGTTCTATTTTGTCCTGTTCTCAAACGATAGGGCGTTTCGAACGGTCTGGGTCGGTTTAGCGACTGGTTCAGACCGAGCGAAATTCTTTGCCGTCACACTAACTCCAAGGCTAAATCTGCGAACCAAACTACTAGGCTGCCCGTGTAAAAATTATGGGCACCCAGAGCTTAGGTGAGGGAACAATAAACTACAGGTCAGCCGTCGGACTAGCGTGAGAACTCAAAACAGTTGTTTTTAGGGTTTATTTTAAAGTTAGGTAATTCACCGGAGCACGCCGCCAATGCGGAACGGGTTTACTCCATGTGAATACCAGTGCATAGAAATCCACAATGACTTTTTGAAAAAAATGAAGCTATCATAAGCTCGTCCCACATCACACAATGCAAGCGCACACCAGATGGGCGAGTTTTGCCTTATGATAACCAAAATGCATTCATACGTGAAAATCCTCTTTTACTATTATATATAGTACGAAAAATATTTTTGCAAATAAATGTATTAATCCTAGCCAGCATAATGACCTATCCCATTATACTGACAATCCTACTGGTAACTAGCAGGCTATACAATCAAAATCGTACGGGCTCGTACAGGAGATTGGGTTTCCAACATGATGGTTCCTGGTACGAAAGATCATTTGTGGGCTCACAAACTTTCTTGCGCCCATCATCCCAGTACTCGTGGATAACGTCCAAACTCGGACTCCGTTATAATAACCCACCATACATGAATCAGAGTACCTAACAAATAGCGTCCCAGACTGGGGAATTCGCAGTACCCTTTCATCATCACATCCCGGTGCATCGAACATATGATACGAACATAAAAATCTGACCACCAGTTTATCACCAGTCCAGGGTGTGAGGTTCGTCGAGGTCACGATATACACAAAGATACGCTTAAATAAGCCATGCTTTGATCATCCATAGCTCATCTCATAACTTAAGTATGCCACATTGTCCATTCACTACGCATCACTGATTTCCATAAATATATAACCTCTAAGCTCATACGTCCTAGAGAAGGGTGTTAAGCAAGAGAATAAATTCTCCGCTACCAAGCAGATATATATTTAACAAAGATCAGTGCTACGCAGTCAATTACAATGTCAGACACACAATCCATACAAGTCCGTTCTGGGTCTAAACGAAACCACAATCTGGAATTCCTTCAGATATGTTCGGGCTTCTTGCCACTTAACTGATATAAAATCCATCTGCAAATGAGAGCGACCCATTCGGGACATTCAGTAAGTCGTCCTTACGACATGAAGGATCCCAGTCTTCAAGGTCGTCTCCAATGCCTTCAATTGCTCCATAACGTTGTATTATTACTTGGAATGGTTTTCAGACATACATCCGATCCCAGTCTTTCCAAATAATAAGCGCAGTTTAAAAAACATAATTATAGAACACAAAGGCTTTTTACCAATCTCCTTCCATCTTGGATGTTGTCAAAATTAAACTTCCTTAAACCCATTCTCAAATTATTACAAAATCCATATTTAACTTTTCTCTTTTAAAACACATCCCTTAAATCGAAGATGATTTAGCCTTAAAGCCTTAATTAATTTTCCGTTTTATAACTCGTTATCAAAATCCAGTTTCAATCCTTAATCCACATTTCAACCATAATTTCCAATTAAATTGATTTTCCAACATTCCATTCTTCAATCTTAACTAAAAGATTATACTTTCTTTTTAATTCCTCACTTTTAATTTCCTCAAATCAAAGATCTGATTAAATCCTCAAATTACGATATGAATTTCCATAACTCAATCTCATGGGGTTTCAAGAATGATATTATTGAAGATATGATTCACAACAAAACTCAAATCAATTGATATTGAACATAAGTTACACAGAAATTGTATCAACTTATATTCGATATCAATTCTCATAATCAACGAATACTATAAGTGGAATAACGATATAATAATATCTTCTAAATTCCTTAAATAATATACATTTACACCACAGAATTTCATATCAAATATCTGAAGATTATTTCTATCCAACTTATCCCAGCCAACTTAGGAAACTTGTATCTTAATTAAAAGATTTATCCAACTTTTTGACAATAGATCTGGATAGAAATACCATCAACTTGTACTTAATATTAATCTCGATATCCAACTCACACTATAAGAGGAACAATGGTGAACTACCTTTTAAATTCCTCAAATAGTAAGAATCATCATCTACCGGATTATTATCAAACATCCGAAGATTTATCTCCAACTACATCCAATTATTTAAAATTGAAAACCCACATTAATTATTAAATAAATCAATTTAAGTCCCATATAAAATATTATTAATACTTTTAAACCCTTGAAAATATTCCACAAATCATTACTTATAGTTTGAAAAATAGTTTACGGTTTAAAACTTCAAAATAGATTGTTTTCGAAGGAAGCGTTACAATAGCATTTCAAAAGTGTTACAAAAGCATTACAAAACAGTTATCTTAACTATTTTGATCAAAATATCGTTTATCTTAGCCAAAATTTAAAATTTACAATTCAAAATACTTTTAAATAATTTATTATGATTTTACAAAAAATTTCCATATTTTAAAAACATTTAAAAATAGCTTTTTATAGTTATGGTCAACAATTGTCCTTACATCGATTTTTTCCAAAACGGTTTCAAACATAACTTGAAAATTATAACTCGAATTTAAAATCTGCTTTCACTCATTTGAAAGTTCTTGTTAATGGAAATCAAACATTTTTCATTTTATGGAAATCCGATTTAGATTGCAAAAGTTATAAGCATTTAAAGTTTTCATCTAAAATACGTAAATTGCCGTTATGCGACAAGCTCTATTTTAACCATAATAACCATTATTCTACGATACTTCAAAATATCTTAGAAAACAATTATATCCTTATGTAACCCTTTTAAAATCATTTAAATTTACTTTCCAAATTATTTTGGATCTAAAATTCAACTTTCATAACTTCCAATTCATTTCTAAATTTGAATAACTTCAAATTAACCTTCTCATTCGTTCGATCAGTTAGGGACAGTCAGGGAGAGCAGGAAACTACATTTCCAAACCCAAGCCTAGACATTATCCTCTCTGTCATCCTAGAATGTTCTGGTATTTGTTTATTCATTTAAAGGACTTTAACAATATATATGAACTCATACATATGGTCTTTTCCAATTATTAACCTTCAAATTCAATAATGATATTGCTTGTAATTATGAAGGAGATTTGTCGATCACCAATGTGATACCATAATTGTTTTGTCATAATGTATGCAAAACAACATCAACAACCATTTAAACATCCATAGCAACCATCATCAACATGATTCAATAAATCATAATTGTGCACAAGTGTTATAAAACTAACGCTTAATAGTGTGTGTTCTAAACTTCGCATCCATCTCAACAAATATCAATCATCATTAACCAATCACTATATTTAAATTAGTCAAGCTATTAATTAAATATATAAACCATGGTTAAAGAGTTCTCACCTAACAGCCTTCCAAATCTTCACGGTAGGCGAGCCTAGCTAAGCGAACCGTTAGACAGTATTTCAGCGCAACGTCTTCTTCCCCAAAATATATATAATATAATATACACTAATCTCTCTTTATATTATAGAGGAGGAGGAGAATGACGAACTTTGGCAAGGTGGTGGTGGAAAAGTGGAAGACTTATGCCATGGAAACCATGGCCATAAGCTTTAAGAAGAAGGTGGAAAGAAAAGAAGTGAGAATGAAAAAGTGGAAGGAAAGGGTTGTATTTATAGGAAAAGAGGAGTAAGGAGAGAGTGACACATCATAGGACATGTGTATTTTATGCATGGAATGTTGCATCCAAAATTACACGTGTCTTAACACTTGTAAAAAGGAGAAGGAATGTGTTTTTGGTAGCATTTACCTTAAACGTTATGAAAACAAAGAGCAACGCATAATACTAATGCTATTAATTTATGTTATCTTTTGACAAATCCGATCGAACGACAAATAATATCAGTAAATCCAAATTTATTAATAATCGTTTGCATTTATAAATGTTATAATTCAAATAAAACCTATTGTTTAACCTATCAAAATTATTAAATATTCTCAAACTTATTTTATGTTCAGAAAATTTAAATTAAGTATTAAAAATTCCAATTTCAAATTGGTTCAAAATTCTGGATCCTTACATTCACCCCCCCCCCCCTTAAAACTTTTCGTCCTCGAAAAGGAAAGGGAATCGTAACTACTCATTCAACAAATTCAAGATTAAGATTCTTTATACCAAAGCTCCTTGTTCTTATAATGGATATACAAGGTAAAATATTATAACACACATATTTACGGACAACCATATCTACATGTCCTCCGATGATAACCTCTAGTTACCCATTATATTCGATTCATCGTTTACTGGGCCAATTACTTATACTCAACCATTTACTTCTTTCAAAAAAAAATCAGAGTTATAAACTTATTCTCTTAGATCTTATCTTGCAAATACAAAGGTTATGAAACTTATTCCTTTTCAGTTCTCCAAAATTACTATTATACTTTACATGGAAAATTCGATCATCTCAGAACTCATCTTATCTAAATGTTTTAGTTTAGGTAATATCTTCTTAATATTCCCACTTTCCAAATATCCTTTAATCAAATTGTGAAACTTAATTCACAAGGTATTCATGCTCACTTAAACAGTTCCTTTTGTTGTCACAATATACTTTAAAACTTATCGATTGTCCAAATTCGCCGATAATTCCAGATTTTAATTCCTTATATTGTTTAAGTTTGGTTGTCCTCATTAATTATTCTAAATTCAAGATTACAAAACTTATTTCCTTCAAACTTTAGAGAAATAGCTTTAACCAATGTAGTCCTTAACCAAAATAGCATCAAATATCATATTGTCATATTGAATCCTTAAGATATTTCCTATTTAAATTTAATTAGTTGGGGTGGACTAATTATAAAATATCCTGATTAATTAATTCCAACTTAGCCTTTAAATCGTTTCCCAAACTACTTGGATTGCTTATGTAAATTACAACTTTATGTAGACATCTTTTAATCAACTGAGAAATTCCAATCACAAAATGTCTGTGCTCAAGTTTTTAATTTTCAAATATTTTCAAAGATTTTTTTCCTTTATATTCAAAATATATTCTTTCAAAATCAATTCCAAAGTAACTACCAATTCTTACTCAAAATTTTGATTTGAGTTTTCAAATTATACATCTTTTCAAATCCTTTATATATATATATATCACAAATGCACTTTCTCATATACTCTTTATTGGCTTATCCTTATTAATTACAGGTTTACCTGATATAATTCTTACAACTTATCAAATTTTCACTTTTCTATTTAAGTTCATATCAATTTACCAAACAATTTCAAACACTTATCTAAATTGGTTTAATTATATATTGATATTTTAATCGGAATCATATAGTCATCCCACATTCGAAACTCGAAAACACATACTGATGATGCTGCAGTCATCAACAGAATCATCTTCGAGCGACTAGAGTGTGATTCTATGTCTATCTAGTATACTTAAGACTTCATATATTCGTTGATCAGACGTATATGCAAAATCTTCTTATACTCGATAGTCCAACCTCAACATCAAGTAAAATACTCAAATTCTAATTTTTAATTTATAACCATATTGATTAGTTATCTTAACAAATTTGACCCAAGTTTCTCGATATTTCGAAATGTTACCCAATAGTGAAATTAAATCCAAAAGGCATTTGTACTTGGATCATTTTCCTCATTAGTGGAAAAGGCTTAATTACCATGCCATAAGAATTATTTTATGTGTAATTATAATCACAAATTCTAAACTTAACCTTAATCATTTGATTAAGTATCCAGGTTATAATTAACCATATATTTCCAAAATATGTTTCTTTCTTAAAATATAACTTTTAAGAATCATTTCATATTTTCATATACGCTCTCTTAAATATAATACTCCAAAATCTCATTCTAGGGCGTTACTAACCCTATCTCTAATGAGATATATAACTTTGAGGAGTCTTTCCATTTGTTCAAATGTGTCGTACCCCATTGCTTTGTATAAACCAAAGCTCTGATACCAAAAATGTAATGACCTGGTGTAACGTCTCGTATTTTTGTAGCCAAATATTTTATTTAAATTACTATTTTAAATATTGTATTTAGAATATTAATGGTTTTTAATATTGAATTCGTTATTTAAAACAAAGTTTTAACGTTAATTTTATTTATAATTATAAATCGAGCTCGAAATGGCATGGCAGTTCGAAATATTGTGTTTTGAACTTTAACTGAATATACAGAATCCGATATAAGTCGGATTTCTGTGAAACTAGAAACATTGGGACCATGTTGACTATAATTTTCATACGAAAGAGAAAAATCCAGATTTCGTGTTGTAGTGTGTTAGTTATGGCCAAATCAAAATTTGAAATAGTCGCTATGAAAATCGTTATTAAATTATATGCCTTTAAAATAGCTGTTTTGCAAACGGACTTTGTTTTTTCTGAAACTAGTTTCATTGGGACCGTAACGTTAAATTATTGTACGATGTTGAATGGCGTGGCAAACCGATGTCGTATGTGGCCACGGCAGCCACAAATGCCCGTTCAATTTCTATAGCGTGTAGTTAATTTAATAAAGAGATATTTGAGTGTAACTTGAGCAGATGATCGAATTAGACTGCGAAACCAGTTTCATTGAGTTCGTATCAACAATTAGAGTCGGGATAAGCATATAGTTTTTATTTTTGGAGACCGTGTAATTTGGTGTCCAAAATGGCATCGCGGTGCGCGTAAAAATAGCCTACCGGGGAAACAGTCTCAGAATGCGATGAAACTAGTGTCGTTGGGTTCGTATCAACAAATTATTATGGGATTGCAAGGTTTCAAGTTGATTTGATTTATCTAGTGATCGTGAAAAATTGAAATGCGTGTTGATTTCCGGTTTTATAAAGGAAATTTTTTCAAACAATGTCGGATTTCGACGAAACTTGTCCCATTGGGCTCAGAATACTTTTTTACACTAAGATTAGCCTTTTTATCAGAAAACAGGATTTTATATAATGATTTTTAACACGATAACTCATACGCATGTTTCGTTATAATAAACTAATATTAAAATATTCCCAAGAGTTACTTCCTTCATTTCTTTAACCATGTGTACCAAACTGCTTTTTAACCATGCGTACCAAACTTTTCCAGCATGCTTTCCCTTAAGTACAAACCCATTTCAAGTGCCTTGCCCATCAAACCACTGATTTCCTTGCGTCCAGACCTCACCGTTCCTTGCGTACCAAACAATTGTAAAGCTTGCGTCCCAATCCAATGAATAACCGTGCAACCAAAGTATTTTTTCCACCACACGCAACACAGCTAGTTATCAATATTTTTGCAACCCTATATTCTATGAAACTTGGTCCCCACGGTTACTCTCCCTATAACCACCCCTTCATCTTTTCCTTCATCTTTTCTAAACGAACTCTCCCTCTCAGCTGATCGAAATAAATCGAGCAAGTCTTTTTTTTTAAAAAAAAGGAGGGAGAATATATGAAGTAGCGGAGGCCTGACATGTGCATAGAAGTGGTGTAAGGGGGAGTTAGTCGCAGTGATAAAATGGGAAGGGAAGTAGAATATGATGAGGTGGCACGGTGTGCGGGTTTTTGCGTGTAGCAGTACGGTGGGAAAGCGGAGATGGCATGTTCAACGTGAATGAAGGGAGAAAGCTACTGTAGCAGCTTGGGTTCCGGTTTTTAACGCAAAAGAGGAAAAAAAAGAAGAAGAGGGTTGGCAGAAACGAAAAGGGAGAGGGAGAGAAGCTGTAGCTTCTGTTGTGCGTGGATTGTATAGGGTAAGGGAGAAACATTGGTATAGTTGTGCTTTTGTTTGGGCTTGAGGCCCTTCGAACGTTGAAAAAAGAAAAAAAAAGAAAAAGGAAAAGGCGGAGGAATACTTTCGAAGCTCGCTGGTGGGAAGATAGAAGGAAGTAGTGCTGCATATTGGTGGAGGCTGATGCTCGTTGAAAAGCAGCAGCATAGAGTAGGGTCATCCGAAAATATAACAGGTGGAAGAAAGGTAATTATAACATGCCTAACAATTAGTTTAATGCACCTAAACTTATTCACATTGCATAATTAATTCTTAACATAATTAACGTTTTAGTGTTTACACAATACAAATTATTTCATGACTAATAGTATATACACATCGCGTTATGCGAACTGTGGGTCTAAAAAGATTCAAAATTTTCCTAACTACAGTTTAAAGGTTCATAATCATATATGTATAACGTGCCCCTTTAGGAGATACATACCACATAATTTAATGTTTCATTAAGATAGATGTATGTTCCCAGTTATCATATGTTAAACGGGCCCTAGTAGTTGTATATCAACACGACCACATTAATGTAGTTTAAAATATAATTAATTAAGATTTTAAAATAGACGGTAACGGTATATAAAATACAACATGTCCATATGTTAATAGAATCGAACCAAAGCAGGACGTTGGAAGTATATTGATAAGCGTAACATTATGAGACCGGACTGGGTGGAGTTGAAAGCGACTGAATCGCTCAATGGCAAAATGGAATCAACGTGAGTTAAACTCGCACAGTTCTCCCCGCTTATATTTTATATAAGTCGGATTTTTAAATTTTGTGCTATGGTAGCTACTTGTTTATTTGTTTGCTAATTTTCTGTTCATATGTTGACTAAACGGTTAAATTAAACAGTTGTTTAATTTAATTGAAAATTAATCGTTATTTTAACGATTGAATCCAATTGAGGTAACTTACCTCAGTGGTTACGTTTATAACACTATAAACGTTAAAAATAAATAGTTGAATGCTTGCACAATATAGGCTGTTACAGTTATTATCGACCGTTATTATTAAACGGTTTATTTCATCTATTTAGATGGAAACGATTATTGATTGGTCAGGTTAAAAGGAATGATTTGAATCGTGGTAACCATTTTTTTACAAGGAATAACAGGTTAGAAGAATCCAACTGGATTCTTCGCTAATATTGATAACGCTTATCAGTATGATCATATTGTTGTATTGAATGTGAAATTGATTTATATTTCACGGTTTGGTACTCCAGTAACCATTGCCTCCTTAGCACCGTCAATTAAGGGAAATGATTTTTCGAAATCGATATTGAATGGATTTCGAGCGGTTTCAAGTTATAATATATTTTTTATATGATTTTAAAATGCGATTCTTATGGCAAAGATAATAGTCGAAGCTAAATGTACAAATTTATAATTAACAGAAATGTAAGAGATTATCAAATAAATGTTTAAACGATATAAATTTATTGAATTGTCTATTTAAATGTTGAAATGATTTTGTAAAAGCCTTATAGGTTGGAAGGGAAGTTTAAGTGTAGTTCAAAATAGGACCATTGTATCGTGAATACACGAAAATGTTTAAAAGAGTTCAAAGAGAAATGTTTTGTGATGATTGATCGTTTTTACCAAACGGTGTTTTAAGTAATACGAAATGTGATAACATTTCGTGAATGAGATGAACAAATCAATGGATTGGAAATGAGTGGTGATTTAGAAATGGGGTTTCATATTTTAAATGAAATCGAAGTTGAAATTATAAATGAAATTTTTAAATGAGATTTAGTTAAATGGAAGTGAGTTTTATTCCAAGGTTCGAAATGTTAACTTTAGATAGGATTATAAATGAAGTTAAAGATGTGAATAACGACAACGAATATTTAGTTGTCAAAATGAATTGAAGATGACACTTTTAAAAGCAGTTAAAGATGTGCAAAGAATGATAAGTATCGTAGTAAATTTGCAAATGAGATTTTGTAAATGGAAATTTATGTTTGGAAATGGAATTGAACTAGTGAATAAAATCGAGAGTTTTTAAATGTGTTTTGTAACATTGGTTACAAATGAAATAGATTACTTTTAGATATAAGTTTTATAATAGTTATTATATGTTTTAGACAATGAATAAGTGGTTGAGTATGATTTAGAAGGGAATGTGATAAATTTAGGTAAAATTGTTGTGATAAATATCAATATAATAATTGCATAAGATATTAATATAAGATTTATTAAAGCTTTGTTTCTGCGGATTTTAAATAAATGAATTTGAATTGTTGAAATAATTTGTAATATTATAATAAAGAGATATTAAGGAATTTTCTTAAGGATTCTATTTCTAATAGAATCGAAGTTTTGTCGAGGTTTAAATCAGTATTTCAAAGGAACGTGTGTTTAATAAATTTCTATTTGTTCTGAAGATATGAATGTTGTTGGTTAAGGTCTGAGAGGTAAATAAAATACCCCAACTTGAACGACTACAGGATTATCCAAGAACGATATTAGTTTATTAGTGAGAGAGTTGAGGGAAACATAAGTTATGATTCCCGTAGATGATATTATAATCCGTTTTCGAAAAGTTTATAAGTTGAATAAATAAGTTTGGTGAATGTTCTTATTTTATAATAAGAAGTAAAAGCGATGTTTAAAATATTGGAAAAATTTAAAGAATGTAATTAACAGATGGTTCGTTAAAGAGGATAAATGATACTGAGTATTAGATCAGTGAATCCATTTTCTTTTATGGATGAATGGTTGTTCATTTGATAGTTAAATAACCGACTATCAAATTTGTCCCATACGGATGTTGGTACGGAAAGACCGGGATCGAATATATATTCGAACACCATTCCGCCCAGCGAATATGAATACATTGAAGATACTGATTCGAGATGGAGGTATTGAAGACCGTTGATCTTCATAATCGGAAGGATTTACTCAAAATCTCTGACTTGCAAGCAGAGATAAACTGTGATTCTATCGTGGTTGAAATCTACGGATTCACAAGGACTTCTCGCTACTGATTCTCAGGGTGATTCCGAGAATGCAGTAGGAGGGTACCTTCGGCTCACCCTGTTCCTGGGTGACTTGTATGGATGAATGTCAAATAGAATATTTCCAGAAAGGTTACGTACATTGATTTATTTAACTGTACCAAGAGTGGAAGTAGAGAAGGAAACTTCTTTTAGCTAACACGTAATGTATTATTGTGGACGTCAATTAGTGATTTCGTTGGATCTGACGATGTGACATTCGAAGTTAATGTGATGTGTTGATAAAGCGTAGCCTCGAACCTCATAAACCGGGAAATGAAAAAAATCGGGCAGGCAGCATGGCTATGTGGATCGCTCCCATTAGGGTGTATAATCACCTATCTAGGGAAAATCCAATTCCTTCTTTAATCTATTTCGGTGCTGTCCCTTATCGGGAAAAGGTGGTTTGAGCCCAACCGTTGGTGATATGCATTCGATACACTCAAGAAAAATGAGTGGTCGGTCATACGAGGGCCGGGTTGCAAGACGTTCTTGTTGAACCCAGTGTATTTGCCTCTAGAGATACACTATCGGCAGGTGGTTCCATACCTTGTCATAGTCGAAATCCAATTTCCAATAAGCGCCCGCGGTTTTTATTGTATACTATATACACAGAGCGTGAGATGCAAGCGTTCTGCTAGATTGTTATTTACTTGTATTTAGACATTATTATAATATCAGACAAGATATTGATTTCAAACATGTTTTGGGTTATCGTAAGGTAAAAAACGTCCGTGTCTATGTGTGGATTTGGTCTTACGATTATCCCTTTCCTTGGAAAAGATTTTGACTTTAAAATCAAATTGTGTGTTACCCTTAAACTGTGCGAGTTTTTCTCACTCTGGTTCACCAAACTGACCCGGTGTTTCGTAAATGCTCGGGTTAGCCCGGGTTGTTCAGATTCAGGTTCTCGAATGTTGTGAAGAGGCGAGCTGGAGGGATTCAGAAGTATGATCATATATATAGCTACTATTCCGCTATGTGTGTTGTATATGGGACAAATGATTATAACTGTCCAGAGATGTTGATGTACTCTGATATTGTAAGTATTTTTAAAAGCTCTCAGTAAAGGTTCATTTTTGTATTATATTTTGTTCCGCTGCAATGTGATATTCTGTGTTTGATTTTCTTCTTCTTCTTCTTCTATTCTAATATTTCTTTCTTTCTTATCTCACCCTCTAATATCTTTCTAATAACGTTCTAGTGTTTTCGGTGTTTGGAAGGTCGGCATGAGTTACGGTAAAGGTATTTATGTCGATTTCCAGGGCCGAAAATCCTCTGGGTCGTTACACCTGGCTTTTTTCCCGATTCTCGCTAGTAATTAAAACAACTTAAACTGTAACACCCCAACCTCCGCCAGGGTGGCTCTTGCAAGCACCCTGACTTTGGAGGGGTGTTTGAATCAGGTAAACATGCATAATGATATATCAAGGCAGAACAAGAACATATGTATATATGTAAACAGAGTAAAGAAGATAAGTAAAACAGCGGAAGATTTCAAACTATTTCAAAACAAGTCTGATACAACATAATGTCAACTTTCCAAATACACAAGTCTAGATAAAAACAACATCACTGAAAAACTGAAATACATAAGTACTATCCCCAAAATAAGTGATAACCATAGCTAGCTTCATGTCAAGACCGTACATGAGCTAAAATCCCACAAGCAAGTGATCAGAAATCAAAGCTAAGCTCCAATATTCCCACCCTGAGAACCTTGGGGGGGGGGGGGGAAACGGAAGAAAAGAGGCGAAAGGAAAACAGGTCAGTCAAAAAGACTGAGTAAGCCCTATTACAATCAATGTAAACTGATAAAGTTAACTGGCATGAGAAGCAGGGATGAACATAAGGATAACAACATACTAGCATGATGATTAACTAACAAGGTAGATAAAGGTGCCATCGCATAATCAGGTTTAAGGTTTTTGCACCACAGGTGTACTAACAAACTAACATGATTTGAATAAACAAGTATTGATCCCTTGGCCCAAGCTTTGGCCCTATAACATGAAGTGACCCTAATACGCGGTCCAACCAAACGGTCTAGTCGATCGGCTCCCTATAAGCCTAACTCGTCACGTGTTGGTGTCAATGCGGCCCAAACATAATTGTAGTCAGACTGTGCCGGGTCTCCCGTCGGGTGTATCAAGCCCTAGGGTGTCAACCCCTGGACACCATAAACATAAGTGCACAGTCTCGATCTACTGGTACCCGTGCATGTTTTCCCCGGCTTCGGACTATGTGCACGACCATAGTCCGCCCGGAACTACACCGGCGTACCACTCTGCCGTCGTTTTTTGGTCACTTACCTCAAGTCCAGTAATCGTGCCTCCACCCTAGCCTAGTCCCTAGGGCCATAATGATACAAACTTGGGATTACTGCTGGAGTGGACCCCCATTGCTAGGATTTTCTAGTGGGTTAAGTACGGTTTAACCTTCTTGGTAATCATGGATTAACTTGGTTAAGTGTAACGATGAGTTCACGACTTAACCCTGATTAATCTACCAAGCCCAAATTGGTTAAGTATTAAGTGGACCATGACTTAACCCTAATCATGAGGCATTAATTAATTAACGTGCCTTAACCTCTCACATTAGACTTCGTTGCGGTTACTAGTTAAGCCGGTCGGTTCCGGGTAGCTTTATACCACAACTTGGTCTAACCTCGGGTTCAAGGTACAACATGACCAACTTCTCACATTGGGTCCTATTGTTTGTAGCAACTAGTTGAGCCGGTCGGTTCCGGGTAGGTTTACGCTACAAACTCAACCCAACCTCGAGTTGGTCACACTTATATTTTCTAAGTGTCATGCCCATCATGTTTCCAAAACATGTTACAAGTTTTCAAGAATTTGGGTAGACCTAACTTAATAGGTAAATTCCCAATGGGTAGACCTAACTTAATAGGTAAATTCCCAATCTTATGTTTTTATGTCTTTTTAGTTTACCCAACCCCAAACACAATCCCATCGCTTACATATCGCAATAGCGCATAAAGGATAGAAAGAGGGAACTTGGCATAATCATGACATAAAGGTGTTGAAGCCACAAGTTTAACATGGTGGCATATGAAATGTACATATGTTCATATACTTGCACATTACATTTTTAGGCCTCAAAAGCATGCATAAAACCAAACTTAGCATATAAGTGATACATGGTGATAAATGACATGTAGAAGTTGCCATAAGTTCGCATTTAGCCTCACGTGCAAGTTATCATAAGAGATATGATAACTTACATGTTGCCAAAATGCAACCTTTAGCATAAAGCTTGAAGCTTTATGCTCATAAGCCCAAGATAAGCTTGCATAACATGATAACATGAGCAAAATGATCAACCTAAACTTGCATAACATAACTTGCATATCATATGGCAAACTTGCATATCATAACATAGCAAACTTGCATAACATAACATGATAAACTTGCATATCATAACATGGCAAACTTGCATAACATAACATGATAAAATTGCATATCTTAACATGGCAAACTTGCATAGCATAACATGGTAAACTTGCATATCATAACATGGCAAACTTGCATAGCATAACATGGTAAACTTGCATATCATAACATGGCAAACTTGCATAGCATAACATGGTAAACTTGCATATCATAACATGGCATACTTGCATAACATAACATGATAAACTTGCATATCTTAACATGGCAAACTTGCATAGCATAACATGGTAAACTTGCATATCATAACATGGCATACTTGCATAACATAACATGATAAACTTGCATATCATAATGATCAACCAAACTTGCATCATTCATTTAACTTTAGAGTTTAAATATGAAAGTAGAAAAGGGCTTACAATGCTTATGAAGACAAACAAAAATATCTAGATTGAGACAAAGCCCTTATGCAATCAAATAAACCCAAAATGCAAGCTCCAATAGAAAAACCCTTGAGCAAAAATGATCAAAACCCTTGCTTTATGATGTAAATATGGAAACTTGACTTGAATGCAAGCTAATGATGCTCATACAAGCTTGAAAACACTTGTATGCATGGAAAATCTCTCATAGAAATTTATTTAGGAATTTTATGAAGAGAGTGGAGGCTATGAGAGGAATGATTTTGCCATAGTTTAGTTGCATGAATGAATAATGATGATTTAGGGTTAGGTTAGGGGCTTATTTATAGAGATTAGGATTAGTTTCAACCTTAGGATTAAACCCTAATTCCAATCTCAGCCCTTAAAACCGAATCTGGCCCCAAAACCTAACCAAAACCCCAAAATGGTGCATAGGCAAAACTGCCCGGCTGAGCCAAGTCGACAGCCAAGTCGACAGGGCTGTCGACTTGGGTCCAACCCAGTCGACTCCCAAGTCGACAGGGCTGTCGACTTGGGTGCTCTGGCGGGAATTTTCCCGCCTGGCCCAATCTGACCTAATTTCCAAATTCAAACTTGAATTTGAAATCTGTTTTTACTTTGAATTTTTCTGAAAACTTCGTAGGGCCTTAATCGGGTCATACGGACTCCGATTTTCGAAAACTCAGACTCTATTTCGCGTATTTTTCCGAGGCGAACGCAATGGCATAGCCCGTTTCCTTTGATTCAGAATTATAAATTAAATTCTGCCTCGATTTACGTTATAACAGGTTATTGAAAATACGGGTTGTTACATAAAACATTGAGACGACCCGATTTCCCGTTCTCACGGAAACAAGGTTATCTTTGGAATATAACACAGAAACATATAATAGCAGAACAGAATTAAATAAATACACCAGAATGAACAACAAAATATACTGGATAAAAGTAATCATCAGAGTTACACAGTATACAGGATCTTACTTAGTACAAATACAGTTCAGCTATACATAAATGTCTACAGCGGAAATAAACAAAATATGTACAACAGGAGATGAACAGCATAAAAAGAAATAAATGATAGAATCCATCTTCAGCTCCAGCTATCCAGAAAGAACCAGCTAAACCTGAATACAAGGCTGCCCGTGTAGAAAAAGGGGCACCCGAGTTTGAAAGTGAAACAAATTACGAGTCAGTCATGGGACTGGTATGAGAAATCCACTCAACACATATATAATTGGCTAATCACAGGACCACGCCACTTTCGTGGAACGGGTTTACTCCATTGGATTGCCAGTGCTTTAAAACAAATCTTTCTTTTAAACATCGCTATGCTTTTTATAAAAATGAAGCCGTTATAAGACTCAGTTCCCATCACACAATGCAACGCAAACCGGAGGATAGAGTTTTTACCTTATAACGGCCAAGATATGCTTGATACGAATAAAACAAAGGCATTTAATATTATTGCTAGTGTTTATATGTTTTGAAATCAATTTCAAATCATAACTATCAATCATAGACGGCATTAATGCCCCATACCACTATGTCGCCATATATAGGTATACAATCAAAACCGCACGATGTCGTATTTGGAAATTGGTTTTCCGTCATGAACCAAGGCAAAAGATAGTCCTTACCGAATTCGAGACTGCCTAGCCCGAGCCTCAGGGTCAGAGCGCATCGACCCTTGGATCGTCAGGGCCGGTCCTCACGGAGTGGATTAAAAATGCCTGAGCACTACGTTTCGCCGCCCTTTGGGGCGTAAGCGAGCCAACAAGTGACTCCATCGGACCCGGATCGTCCGATCTAACCGAGGCGCCTCGCAACAACAACAACCACATAAGTCAAACTCGTCAGGGCGTGTAAAACCACTGACGCCACTTTTAGCTAGGAGGAAACGTAGGCCCTCCCTGAGGTCCGTTCTCCCGTTTTAGGTTCATACCGGGGTGTGAGGCTCGCGAATTCACGTTATACACAAAGCTACGCCACACAGGCTGTGCTTTGATCATCACCACAAGACTTTGCTTTTCAACAGAAGCCCTGATCACTGCATCTTAGCATGCCACACAGAATAAATCCTATGTCAGACACACAGTCCATTTACAAGTCCGTTCTGGGTCTGAACGAAACCGGAGGCACTAAATACCTCGCAAACCCTTTGATCAACACGTACGTCTGAACGATCACCACTCATTATCCATATTTCGGGATGCCTCCCAATCAGGACCTCGGTTACCATCCAAACGAGGTGAAGATCTCCGGTCTTCGACCATCGTCTTCATCTTCGAATTTCAATCGTCGGTCAATTATTCGAAATGAGAATTAACTCGGCCTTTTCAAATAATTCACGTATATTTAGAATTTCAAATCGATTCATTTCAATGGTTAAATTATTCGACAACACCAATATTGTTCTTTAATGTAATTTTCACACCAAACACATTCAACCATCAAATACAACCTAAATCGAGCAAATTCAGTTTATTTCCATTCCATATCGCTTATGATATTTTATAACTATTTATCGCTATTTTTATTTATTTTAAAGTAGCCCTTTTTTTCAAAACAACGCTTCGGGCCATAAGGCGGCCGTGGCGCTGTTTTTCTTTAGATTTGATTTACACATATCTGAAAATCTAACCGTTGGATCTTCACAAAATTTACATCATTAGAAAGGTCTTTTCAAAACGAACCCAACGGTTCCAGTTTCGGGAAAATCCGACGGTCGGATCTCCCGGTACAATCGTTTGAAGTTTCAATTTCAAAATACGAACTGCAGCGTCGTTATTCGATTAAATATATAATTATATTTATATATACATAAATATAATCGCTTCTGGCGCTGTTTTTCTTCAGATTTGAATTAAACATTCCAGACAATCCAACCGTTGGATTTTTGCAAGGTTGGTGCCATTGGGAAGATATTTCCAAGGCGGACCCGACGGTTGAGGTTTCGGGAAAATCCAATGGTCGGATTTCCCGCACTAGTCGTTTGAAATCACGGTTTCAAAATACGAACTGCACAGCCTCGTTTCGTTTTAATTTTATTTATATTTATATATTTATATAAATATAGTTCATTCAACAATTTCAATATCGTTTTCACTTCAAAATTTTTTCTAACACCTTAAATTTTGGAAAAAATTCGCCATAACCTCCCCTGCACCGGGAGCGTCGGGAAATCGCAAATAGCGTCCCGGTCCTTCTAATCTCAAAAAGAAAAAGAAAAAGCCAAGCGGCTAGCCAACAGGCTCAAAATCATCACCCAAACAAATCAGTAAATGTGTACCTATTTGTCGGGCACAAATTTTATTCCTCTTCTCTAGCCCCTTTGCTATAACCTGTTCAATGAATATGCATGTACATATATATACAGTCCATATCATCTTTCATTTTCTATTCAACTTCATATTTGATTTCTATTTGGTTTAAAAACACCATTCATTCTAATGTTACATAAATAGGTGCAAATCATTTCATTAGCTAATTAATGAATATTTCAACTCATATATGTTTATTTTGAACAAGTGGCTATTTTTAACACTTCACATTTCAACGATTTATGCATACAATAAAAATGTGATTTTTATTGTAAAACGATTTATTTCAAAACACTATTTTTCTATATAGTTCATATAGTCGATAAAAGGTGATTTTTATTATCAAACAATTTATTTCAAAATATGAATACCATTCAACACATGAATTTCTAAACAACGAATGAATATCAATTCAACACATGAATGTTTTCTATAGTTTAAGCATATGAAAATAATTCAAACATAAGAATATTATTCAAAATTTCGGCAGCATAACGGCAGGGTAGTTACACCGGCACCGTCCCTAGTACGGCTCCTCGCTCTACCTTAAAACCTCGCGGTTTTTGACAATGGGGATCATGCATCTAATTCGCACGCAGGCGGCATGTATATATATTTATTTCATTTCCACAAACTAATCCTATGTGGTTTCAACCAAATATTTCATAACTACCAATGGGTATTTTTCAACCACAATCAACCAATATCAATCACAAACAACCATTTGCTATCAGTCAATTTTCACACCAATTTCAACCAATAAATATCGTCCATGGTTTGTGGACGAGGGGCGTAGATATATATATATATATATATAAATATTTATATATAGCAATTCACTTTCATTTTCCATTCAACACATATATATAATTTTTAAATCAGAAATCTCACCAATAGCTATCCAACTGCACGACACTTCACTTATAGAAATCTTCGCCTTTTGTCGCTTTCGCCCTTATTCTCTACATATGTAAAAATAGAATTTTTACTATGCTATTCAATATATAAAAATCGAATTTTGACTTCGCTATTCAATATATAAAAATATGATTTTTACTTCGACTTTCAACATATAAAAATATGATTTTTACTTCGACTTTCAACATATAAAAATATGATTTTTACTTCGACTTTCAACATATAAAAATATGATTTTTACTTCGACTTTCAACATATAAAAATATGATTTTTACTTCGACTTTCAACATATAAAAATATGATTTTTACTTTTGCAAGTTCAAATCTTTTTCTACTAAAAGATTAAACCTTTTTCCTATTTTAAAGTTCAAAATAAAATCAGTTTTTCTCTTTTATAAAAATGCAGTTTTTATCTTTATAAAATGCAGTTTTAGTTTCTTCTTAAAAAAACAGTTTTAAAATTCTTTTAAAAATTCAGTTTTAAAGTTCTAACAAATCAGTTTTCAGTTTCTTTTAAAAAAAACAGTTTTTAAAATCTTTTATAAAATCTGTTTTTACATTATTTAAAAATCCAGTTTTCAGTTTCTTTTTTTTTTTAAAAAAAAGTTTTTTAAAATCTTTTATAAAATCTGTTTTTAAAATCTTTTTAAATCAGTTTTACTTTCAGTTTTAAACCTAATTTAATTTTCAGTTTTAATCACGTTTATATAAAATAAAAATAAAATAATAAAAATAAAAGGAAATACTTACAGGGGGGGAGAACTTCGCAGTTCGTCGGAGGCTCTCGAAGGTGGCGCTCGGGGTTTCGAACGGTGGTGGCTGCGTGGAGGTGCTTCGAGGGGGGGTGGCGCGACGTCTTCGCGAGCTTCGGGGGGGGGGGGGGGGGCGCCGAGGCTTCAGGGAGGTGCGGGATCTTCGTCGACGACTTCGAGACGAGGCGGCGGCGTGGGGCAGGCGGCTACGATGATTCGATTAGGTTTTTTTCTTTTCTTTACTGAGCGATTGAATTTTAAAAAGGGGGGGGGGGCAGAAAGGATATAAAGGAGGGAAGGGGGAATTAAAATATATATATATTTTTTTATTATTTAATTATGCAAAAAGTTGACTTTTACCCACGACCTCGAAACGAGGCCCACCGCCTGTCGCCCATAGCGTTTCACCCCCATTCCGAACACAATGGGATATGTATCGCAAGCTGATTTGATCGTTACAATCAGTTTCCTTTTGAATTTTCATTTAAATCACTATATTGAATTTTAAACGCACATTTCAAATTACCGGGGTCACATACTAACTAGAAAAATTCCAGAAAAATATTTTCTAGCTTCGTATTGACGATACGGTCCTAACAAAACTAGTTTCGTCGAATTCTGAGGCTGTTGGAAAAATGGCCAATTTCCAGTCGATTAAATTCAACAGAAACTGGTCAAACGCGTTTTCCTTTGCCACGCTCACATATTGATTCGAAAAATTACGAAATTTGAAACCTAGCAATAACCTGACACCGCGGACCCAACAAAAGTGGTTTCGTCGAAATCCGAGGTCATCTGCAAAATGTCCATTTTTAAGGGCCTGAATTCCATAGCGACTATTCAGAATTTTCAACTGGACATATCTTTTGATTCCCGCTATCAAATTTCGATTGGTCGGATTCGTTAGAAAGATATTCACTAACATATTTAAATATTTTTGGTATCACTAAAATCCGGATTGTTTTTCACCCGGTATATTCAATTTAAGTTTGAAATCGAATTATCGAACTACCGCGCCATTTTCAATTCTATATATAATTATAATTAATTATATTCGTTTTCAAATGTCGATTCAAACTCAGTTTTCATCGCCTTTATTTAAAATATTTATTTTAAATATTTAAAATCCATTATTTTAGCCAATTTAAAATTTTTAAATTGGTTCAGATTTTCTGGGTCGTTACAATCTCCCCCACTTAAAACTTTTCGTCCCCGAAAAGGAATAAAGTCGAAAGTGGTTTGATAAATCTACAAACCCACAATACAACAACCAATTTGTTTCTAATATTCAGAGTATAGAATAAACAATGCACATCCATGGGAAGAAAATAGCAACAGAATAGAGAATTAAATGGTAATGCAAAGTAGGGTAAATGTACCTTGCACCGGAGTCAATCAGAGATATCTACTCGGCATCTAGGATAAGCTTTCTGAATGCTCTCCTTAGTTTCCCAAGTACAATCTCGCGGATCTCCACTCCATTGCACTTTGACTAAGTGAACCTTCTTGCTTCTCAGCTCTTTGGTTTCTTTGCCGATAATCTTTAGCGGCTCTCGCCTCACAGCTAATTCTGGAGTAATTTCAATATCCTGCTGAGCTGCTTCTTCCACGATCAAGTCTGGATCATGAACGTGCTTTCGAAGTTGAGATATATGAAATACATCATGCACTCCAGGCAACCAGTCTGGCAATTTAACTTTATATGCGAGAGTTCCAATCCGTTCCAGAATAGGAAACGGACCAATGAATTTGGGCGCTAACTTTCCAGTTTTACCGAACCGGATAACTCCTCTCATCGGCGATACTTTCAAATATACATAGTCGCCAACTTCAAAGGATATATCTCTTCTTCTTTTATCGGCATATCTCTTTTGTCGGCTTTGAGCGGCGAGTAATCGCTTTTTAATAAAATCGACTTTGTCGGCAGCTTCTCGAATCATATCGGGACCCAACACAAGTCTATTTCCAGGCTCGACCCAACAAGCAGGAGATCGGCACGGTCTACCGTACAATGCTTCGAATGGTGACATTGTCAGACTCGCCTGGTAGCTGTTGTTATAAGAGAATTCAGCCAAATGCAGATGGTCTTCCCATGATCCACCGAAATCTATAACACAAGCCCGCAATAGATCTTCTAAAATGCGATTCACCCTCTCAGTCTGACCGTCTGTCTGAGGATGATAAGCGGTGCTCAAGTTTAACTTCGTTCCCAGCTCGACTTGAAATGCTTCCCAGAATTTGCTAGTGAATATCGTATCTCTATCACTTACTATACTGAGCGGCACTCCATGTAGTCTAACTATTTCCCTGAAGTAAATCTGCGCTAGACTCTGAGCGGTTCTATTTGATTTGACAGGTATAAAATGGGCGGTCTTCGTGAAATGATCTACGATCACCCAAATACTGTCATTTCCTTTTCTGGTCCTGGGCAGACCATCAATGAAATCCATAGAAATATGTTCCCACTTCCAGCCAGGAACTTCTAGTGGTTGCAATAGTCCAGCCAATTTCTGTTGGTCGCTTTTAACTAGCTGGCAAGTAGGGCATCGACTAACATATATCGAAACGTCTCTTTTCATAGCCTTCCACCAGAAAGTTCTTTTGAGATCGTTATACATTTTGGCCACACCAGGATGGATACTCAGCTTGGACTTGTGACACTCGTCTAACACTTCCCTTTTTAGCTCAGGAACGTCAGGAACACAAATCCTTCCTTTTAACCTCAAGGTCTCGTCGTTATCTATTTGAAAACACGAGGGTTCGCCTCTCTGAATCCTTTTGATCATATCTTTAATAAAGTTATCCTCCTTCTGAAGAATAGATATTTTGTCAATCAAGGAAGTTGTGATAATAAAGCTGGCGATCATTACGTTCTTTCTGCTTAACGCATCAGCCACGACATTGGCTTTTCCTGGAGTGTATATAATTTCAAAATCATATGCTGCAAGAAACTCCAGCCAACGTTGCTGCCTCAGGTTCAAGTCCTTCTGAGTGAACAGATACTTTAATGACTGATGATCTGTAAACAGTTCAAATCTCTCGCCCAGAAGATAGTGTCTCCAGATTTTCAAAGAAAATATGATAGCCAATAACTCAAGATCATGAGTTACATAGTTTTTCTCGTGTGGCTTCAGTTGACGGCTAGCA
Organism: Allium sativum; assembly: GCA_030737875.1. Taxonomy (NCBI): domain Eukaryota; kingdom Viridiplantae; phylum Streptophyta; class Magnoliopsida; order Asparagales; family Amaryllidaceae; genus Allium; species Allium sativum. The sequence continues at coordinate 25,556,551 of JASFAX010000024.1, forward strand.
TAAGCAATTACTTGACCTCTTTGCATTAACATTGCGCCAAGGCCTTCTCTAGAAGCATCAGTCCAGACTTTTAAATCTTGGTTGCCATCGATGATGGTTAACACTGGAGCTGTCGTTAATCTTAACTTTAGCTCTTCGAAAGCCTCCTCACTCTCTTGAGTCCATTTGAATTTAGAATGCTTCTTTGTAAGCTTCGTTAAGTGACCAGATATCTTCGAAAAGTCTTTAACGAACTTTCGGTAATAGCTAGCCAGTCCGAGAAAACTGCGGACTTCAGTGGGAGTACTGGGCTGTTTCCAATTTTGAATAGCCGTGATTTTACTTGGATCCACAGCGATTCCATCTTTCGATACGACATGGCCCAGAAATTTCACTTCATCTTGCCAGAATATACATTTGGAAAATTTGGCTTTTAATACATTCCGTCTCAGAATCTCTAGAACCTGTTCCAAATGTTTTTCATGTTCGGCCTTTGATTTAGAGAAGATTAGAATATCGTCAATAAAAACCAGAACAAATTTATTTAAAACCCCTCTGAATACTCTGTTCATCAGATCGACGAAGTAAGCTGGAGCGTTACATAAGCCGAACGACATTACTAACCACTCGTAGAATAAGTCGGGGCCTCTGAACGCTGTCATTGGAACACACTCTTCGGCAATTCGAAGTTGATGGAAGCCTGTAGCTAGGTCCATTCGTGAAAATACTTGTGCTCCATTTAATCGATCCAACAAATCATCAATCTACGGCAATGGATATTTGTTCTTTATAGTCTGCTTGTTTAAATCACGATAATCCACACATAGCCGTAGAGTACCGTCAGATTTTGGGACAAATACCACTGCTGCACCCCAATCAGAGAAACTAGGCCTGATCAGACCTTTCCATACTAGCTGTCGTGTTTGATTGTCTAATTCCTCCTTCTCTTTCAAGGACATTCTTCGAATAGCATGAACTACCGGCCTTGCATTGGGAACTAAAGCAATCTTGAAATCTATTTCTCTCTGCGGAGGTAAGCGAACGACTTCCTCAAACACATCCACATAATCCTTGACGACAGGAATATCTTTAATGAGGTCAGGAATATTCTCAGTGATTTCAGGGATATTTTCTATTTGGGCTGGAGAAACATTCAAAGCTGCCCAGAAGTCTTTTCTATTAGCATTCTGACCTTCACAGGGAATGGTTATATAATCACCTGATTTAATCTTCGCCTTTACGACTCTGTCGGCGCATTTAACTTCAGCTTCGTATTTGGTCAACCAGTCTAACCCCAAGATAAGATCAAACTCTTTAAAACTCATGACGACTGCGATGGTAGGAAACCGATAACGAGAGAAAGAAACCGGCACTCCACAAACCCAACTGAGATCAATGGAACCCCCAACCGGATTCTGGACAGTCATTGGTTCCTTGAGCTTTTTCAAATTCAAATCCAGTTTCTTAGCTGCATCTTTGGCAATGAAGCTTCTTGACGCGCCTGTGTCAAACAGTACTTTAACTGGGATGTCTTTGATAGTTAGCGTGCCTTCTAAAACATCTGGTCTTTCTTGGCCAGCTGAGGGCTCAGAAGTTTCTACCAATTCATTTACATGTACTGCTTCGACCTTGTTTAAGAGCGGGCAATCCTTTGCAAGATGACCGGCCTCGCGGCACTGTTTACAATGCCTATTCTCTTGAAACTCCCCATCTTTTCCCAACCTTTTCTTCTTTTGCTTTCGATTGGCTCTATATCCATCCTTTATTGGCTTCTTTAAAGATTTACATTTCCTGGACAAATGCCCCTTCTGATTGCAATTCTTGCATATGGCAGTCGTGCCAGGTTCTTTTTCAGATCTAGCCCTTTTTCGATTTACATTGGGCTTCTTACTAATCTCAGACATTGTACTTGCCTCAGGAATATCAGTTTCTGACTCTGCTATGTCACTACAACAAACTTCTTCTTCGTCGCGTAACATTCCTTTCTTGTCTAGATCTTCGTATTGATAAGCCATATAAATCATTTCTGAAAAAGGAAGCTTCACATGCCCCAATACTTTATTCTGGTATTTCCTTTGAAGCCCGTGAATAAATCTCATATTTTTACTCTTCGGATTTTGAATTAGATGGGGAGCAAAGTGAGCAAGTTCATTGAATTTCTTGTGATATTCTGGGATGGTCATATCGCCTTGAATTAGATAGGAAAATTCATCACATAATCTCTCGGTTGCTTCGGGAGGAGTAAATTTTTCTAGGAAAATCACTTTGAATCTATCCCAGGTGATATCACCTTCTGGATTATCTTTAATAACTGAATCCCACCAGAATAAAGCTTCATCTTTGAGAGCCCAGGAGGCCAGTAATCTTTTCTGGTCATCCCTCAGCTTTAATGCTTCGAAGATTTTCTCAGCTGACCGAATCCAAGCTTGTGTTCTCATAATAGATTCTTCGCCCGAGAACGACTTTCCACCCAGATTTCTATACTTCATGAATAGAGCTTCTATATCCGGGTTAGTATTACTTCTTCTGTTCCTGGCACTCATTTTCTAGTTCTTCTGCAAATAGCAGATCAAGTGTCAGGTCAACAGAAAAGATATTACAAAATATAGAGACAAATACTTGAATGTAAATGTGTCTATCGAGGTGTAATTTCATTCTGCTACTCATACTAGGATATTACTGATCCTATCTGTATTGAGTTACCCGTCCTAGAACACTACTGGTTCTATTTCTGACGAGTTCGTTCACATGTTATATTCCAGAACTAAGCTTAACCAAAGCTCTGATACCACGTTGAGACGACCCGATTTCCCGTTCTCACGGAAACAAGGTTATCTTTGGAATATAACACAGAAACATATAATAGCAGAACAGAATTAAATAAATACACCAGAATGAACAACAAAATATACTGGATAAAAGTAATCATCAGAGTTACACAGTATACAGGATCTTACTTAGTACAAATACAGTTCAGCTATACATAAATGTCTACAGCGGAAATAAACAAAATATGTACAACAGGAGCTGAACAGCATAAAAAGAAATAAATGATAGAATCCATCTTCAGCTCCAGCTATCCAGAAAGAACCAGCTAAACCTGAATACAAGGCTGCCCGTGTAGAAAAAGTGGCACCCGAGTTTGAAAGTGAAACAAACTACGAGTCAGTCATGGGACTGGTATGAGAAATCCACTCAACACATATATAATTGGCTAATCACAGGACCACGCCACTTTCGTGGAACGGGTTTACTCCATTGGATTGCCAGTGCTTTAAAACAAATCTTTCTTTAAAACATCGCTATGCTTTTTATAAAAATGAAGCCGTTATAAGACTCAGTTCCCATCACACAATGCAACGCAAACCGGAGGATAGAGTTTTTACCTTATAACGGCCAAGATATGCTTGATACGAATAAAACAAAGGCATTTAATATTATTGCTAGTGTTTATATGTTTTGAAATCAATTTCAAATCATAACTATCAATCATAGACGGCATTAATGCCCCATACCACTATGTCGCCATATATAGGTATACAATCAAAACCGCACGATGTCGTATTTGGAAATTGGTTTTCCGTCATGAACCAAGGCAAAAGATAGTCCTTACCGAATTCGAGACTGCCTAGCCCGAGCCTCAGGGTCAGAGCGCATCGACCCTTGGATCGTCAGGGCCGGTCCACACGGAGTGGATTAAAAATGCCTGAGCACTACGTTTCGCCGCCCTTTGGGGCGTAAGCGAGCCAACAAGTGACTCCATCGGACCCGGATCGTCCGATCTAACCGAGGCGCCTCGCAACAGCAACAACCACATAAGTCAAACTCGTCAGGGCGTGTAAAACCACTGACGCCACTTTTAGCTAGGAGGAAACGTAGGCCCTCCCTGAGGTCCGTTCTCCCGTTTTAGGTTCATACCGGGGTGTGAGGCTCGCGAATTCACGTTATACACAAAGCTACGCCACACAGGCTGTGCTTTGATCATCACCACAAGACTTTGCTTTTCAACAGAAGCCCTGATCACTGCATCTTAGCATGCCACACAGAATAAATCCTATGTCAGACACACAGTCCATTTACAAGTCCGTTCTGGGTCTGAACGAAACCGGAGGCACTAAATACCTCGCAAACCCTTTGATCAACACGTACGTCTGAACGATCACCACTCATTATCCATATTTCGGGATGCCTCCCAATCAGGACCTCGGTTACCATCCAAACGAGGTGAAGATCTCCGGTCTTCGACCATCGTCTTCATCTTCGAATTTCAATCGTCGGTCAATTATTCGAAATGAGAATTAACTCGGCCTTTTCAAATAATTCACGTATATTTAGAATTTCAAATCGATTCATTTCAATGGTTAAATTATTCGACAACACCAATATTGTTCTTTAATGTAATTTTCACACCAAACACATTCAACCATCAAATACAACCTAAATCGAGCAAATTCAGTTTATTTCCATTCCATATCGCTTATGATATTTTATAACTATTTATCGCTATTTTTATTTATTTTAGAATAGCCCTTTTTTTCAAAACAACGCTTCGGGCCATAAGGCGGCCGTGGCGCTGTTTTTCTTCAGATTTGATTTACACATATCTGAAAATCTAACCGTTGGATCTTCACAAAATTTACATCATTAGAAAGGTCTTTTCAAAACGAACCCAACGGTTCCAGTTTCGGGAAAATCCGACGGTCGGATCTCCCGGTACAATCGTTTGAAGTTTCAATTTCAAAATACGAACTGCAGCGTCGTTATTCGATTAAATATATAATTATATATATATATATATAAATATAATCGCTTCTGGCGCTGTTTTTCTTCAGATTTGAATTAAACATTCCAGGCAATCCAACCGTTGGATTTTTGCAAGGTTGGTGCCGTTGGGAAGATATTTCCAAGGCGGACCCGACGGTTGAGGTTTCGGGAAAATCCAATGGTCGGATTTCCCGCACTAGTCGTTTGAAATCACGGTTTCAAAATACGAACTGCACGGCCTCGTTTCGTTTTAATTTTATTTATATTTATATATTTATATAAATATAGTTCATTCAACAATTTCAATATCGTTTTCACTTCAAAAAATTTTCTAACACCTTAAATTTTGGAAAAATTTCGCCATAACCTCCCCTGCACCGGGAGCGTCGGGAAATCGCAAATAGCGTCCCGGTCCTTCTAATCTCAAAAAGAAAAAGAAAAAGCCAAGCGGCTAGCCAACAGGCTCAAAATCATCACCCAAACAAATCAGTAAATGTGTACCTATTTGTCGGGCACAAATTTTATTCCTCTTCTCTAGCCCCTTTGCTATAACCTGTTCAATGAATATGCATGTACATATATATACAGTCCATATCATCTTTCATTTTCTATTCAACTTCATATTTGATTTCTATTTGGTTTAAAAACACCATTCATTCTAATGTTACATAAATAGGTGCAAATCATTTCATTAGCTAATTAATGAATATTTCAACTCATATATGTTTATTTTGAACAAGTGGCTATTTTTAACACTTCACATTTCAACGATTTATGCATACAATAAAAATGTGATTTTTATTGTAAAACGATTTATTTCAAAACACTATTTTTCTATATAGTTCATATAGTCGATAAAAGGTGATTTTTATTATCAAACAATTTATTTCAAAATATGAATACCATTCAACACATGAATTTCTAAACAACAAATGAATATCAATTCAACACATGAATGTTTTCTATAGTTTAAGCATATGAAAATAATTCAAACATAAGAATATTATTCAAAATTTCGGCAGCATAACGGCAGGGTAGTTACACCGGCACCGTCCCTAGTACGGCTCCTCGCTCTACCTTAAAACCTCGCGGTTTTTGACAATGGGGATCATGCATCTAATTCGCACGCAGGCGGCATGTATATATATTTATTTCATTTCCACAAACTAATCCTATGTGGTTTCAACCAAATATTTCATAACCACCAATGGGTATTTTTCAACCACAATCAACCAATATCAATCACAAACAATCCCAAACAACCATTTGCTATCAGTCAATTTTCACACCAATTTCAACCAATAAATATCGTCCATGGTTTGTGGACGAGGGGCGTAGATATATATATATATATATAAATATTTATATATAGCAATTCACTTTCATTTTCCATTCAACACATATATATAATTTTTAAATCAGAAATCTCACCAATAGCTATCCAACTGCACGACACTTCACTTATAGAAATCTTCGCCTTTTGTCGCTTTCGCCCTTATTCTCTACATATGTAAAAATAAAATTTTTACTATGCTATTCAATATATAAAAATCGAATTTTGACTTCGCTATTCAATATATAAAAATATGATTTTTACTTCGACTTTCAACATATAAAAATATGATTTTTACTTCGACTTTCAACATATAAAAATATGATTTTTACTTCGACTTTCAACATATAAAAATATGATTTTTACTTCGACTTTCAACATATAAAAATATGATTTTTACTTCGACTTTCAACATATAAAAATATGATTTTTACTTTTGCAAGTTCAAATCTTTTTCTACTAAAAGATTAAACCTTTTTCCTATTTTAAAGTTCAAAATAAAATCAGTTTTTCTCTTTTATAAAAATGCAGTTTTTATCTTTATAAAATGCAGTTTTAGTTTCTTCTTAAAAAAAACAGTTTTAAAATTCTTTTAAAAATTCTGCTTTAAAGTTCTAACAAATCAGTTTTCAGTTTCTTTTAAAAAAAAACAGTTTTTAAAATCTTTTATAAAATCTGTTTTTACATTATTTAAAAATCCAGTTTTCAGTTTCTTTTTTTTTTAAAAAAGTTTTTTAAAATCTTTTATAAAATCTGTTTTTAAAATCTTTTTAAATCAGTTTTACTTTCAGTTTTAAACCTAATTTAATTTTCAATTTTAATCACGTTTATATAAAATAAAAATAAAAGGAAATACTTACAGGGGGGAGAACTTCGCAGTTCGTCGGAGGCTCTCGAAGGTGGCGCTCGGGGTTTCGAACGGTGGTGGCTGCGTGGAGGTGCTTCGAGGGGGGGGGGTGGCGCGACGTCTTCGCGAGCTTCGGGGGGGCGCCGAGGCTTCAGGGAGGTGCGGGATCTTCGTCGACGACTTCGAGACGAGGCGGCGGCGTGGGGCAGGCGGCTACGATGATTCGATTAGGTTTTTTTTTTCTTTACTGAGCGATTGAATTTTAAAAAGGGGGGGGGGCAGAAAGGATATAAAGGAGGGAAGGGGGAATTAAAATATTTTTTTTTATTATTATTATTTAATTATGCAAAAAGTTGACTTTTACCCACGACCTCGAAACGAGGCCCACCGCCTGTCGCCCATAGCGTTTCACCCCCATTCCGAACACAATGGGATATGTATCGCAAGCTGATTTGATCGTTACAATCAGTTTCCTTTTGAATTTTCATTTAAATCACTATATTGAATTTTAAACGCACATTTCAAATTACCGGGGTCACATACTAACTAGAAAAATTCCAGAAAAATATTTTCTAGCTTCGTATTGACGATACGGTCCTAACAAAACTAGTTTCGTCGAATTCTGAGGCCGTTGGAAAAATGGCCAATTTCCAGTCGATTAAATTCAACAGAAACTGGTCAAACGCGTTTTCCTTTGCCACGCTCACATATTGATTCGAAAAATTACGAAATTTGAAACCTAGCAATAACCTGACACTGCGGACCCAACAAAAGTGGTTTCGTCGAAATCCGAGGTCATCTGCAAAATGTCCATTTTTAAGGGCCTGAATTCCATAGCGACTATTCAGAATTTTCAACTGGACATATCTTTTGATTCCCGCTATCAAATTTCGATTGGTCGGATTCGTTAGAAAGATATTCACTAACAGATTTAAATATTTTTGGTTTCACTAAAATCCGGATTGTTTTTCACCCGGTATATTCAATTTAAGTTTGAAATCGAATTATCGAACTACCGCGCCATTTTCAATTCTATATATAATTATAATTAATTATATTCGTTTTCAAATGTCGATTCAAACTCAGTTTTCATCGCCTTTATTTAAAATATTTATTTTAAATATTTAAAATCCATTATTTTAGCCAATTTAAAATTTTTAAATTGGTTCAGATTTTCTGGGTCGTTACAAACATTCATAAAGACGGATTATTATGGGTACAAACATATTTGCACAAAAATAACAAAACTTTTCATTTCATTACCATAATATAACATTAGAGTTACAAGGAATACATCAGAGTACATTGATTATACAGCGGAAAGGATATTAAACTCAGCGGAAGAATGCGAATGCTCCAAGTCATAATAGCTTCAGTTAAAACCAGAATCCTGCTCCAACTAACTCCAAGGCTAAATTTGTGAACCAAACTACTAGGCTGCCCGTGTAAAAATTATGGGCACCCAGAGTTTAGGTGAGGGAACAATAAACTCCAGGTCAGTCGTGGGACTGGTGTGAGAACTCAAAACAGTTGTTTTTAGGGTTTATTTTAAAGTTAGGTAATTCACCGGACCATGCCGTCAATGCGGAACGGGTTTACTCCAGGTGAATACCAGTGCATAGAAATCCGCAATGACTTTTTGAAAAAAAATGAAGCTATCATAAACTCGTCCCACATCACACAATGCAAGCGCACACCAGATGGGCGAGTTTTGCCTTATGATAACCAAAATGCATTCATACGTGAAAATCCTCTTTTACTATTATATAAAGTGTGAAAAACCTTTCCGCAAATAAATGTATTAATCCTAGCCAGCATAATGCCCTATCCCATTATACTGACAATCCTACTGGTAACCAGCAGGATATACAATCAAAATCGTACGGGCTCGTACTGGAGATTGGGTTTCCAACATGATGGTTCCTGGTACGAAAGATCGTTTGTGAGCTCACAAACTTTCTTGCGCGCATCATCCCAGTACTCACGGATAACGTCCAGACTCGGACTCCGTTATACTAACCCACCATACATAAATCAGAGTTCCTAACAAATAGCGTCCTAGACTGGGGAATTCGCAGTACCCTTTCATCATCACATCCCGGTGCATCGAACATACGAAACGAACATAAAAATCTGACCACTAGTTTACCATCAGTCCGAGGTGTAAGGTTCGTCGAGATCACGATATACACAAAGCTACGCTTAAATAAGCCATGCTTTGATCATCCATAGCTCATCTCATAACTTAAGTGTGCCACATTGTCCATTCACTACGCATCACTGATTTCCATCAATATATAACCTCTAAGCTCATACGTCTTGGAGAAGGGTGTTAAGCAAGAGAATAAATTCTCCGCCACCAAGCAGATATATATTTAACAAAGATCAGTGCTACGCAGTCAATTACAATGTCAGACACACAATCCATACAAGTCCGTTCTGGGTCTGAACGAAACCACAATTCGAAATTCCTTCACATACGTTCGGGCTTCTTGCCATTTAACTGATAAAAAATCCATCTGCAAATGGGAGCGACCCATTCGAGACATTCAGCAAGTCGTCCTTACGACATGAAGGGTCCTGATCTTCAATGTCGTCTCTAGTGTCTTCAATTGCTCCATAACGTCGTATTATTACTTGGAATGGTTTTCAAACATACATCCGATCCCGATCTTTCCAAATAATAAGCGTAGTTTAAAAAAACACAATTATAGAACACAAAGGCTTTCTACCAATCTCCTTCCATCTTGGATGTTGTCAAAATTAAACTTCTTTAAACCCATTCTCAAATTATTACAAAATCCATATTTAACCTTTCTCTTTTAAAACACATCCCTTAAATCAAAGATGATTTAGCCTTAAAGCCTTAATTAATTTTCCGTTTTGTTACTCGTTATCAAAGTCCAGTTTCAATCCTTAATCCACATTTCAACCATAGTTTACAATTAAATTAATTTTCCAACATTCCATTCTTTAATCTTAACTAAAATATTATACTTTCTTCCCAATTCCTCACTTTTAATTTCCTCAAATCAAAGATCTGATTAAATCCTCAAATTACGATATGAATTTCCATAAATCAATCTCATGGGGTTTCAAGAATGATATTATTGAAGATATGATTCACAACAAAACCCAAATCAGTTGATATTGAACATAAATTACACAGAAATTGTATCTACTTATATTCGATATCAATTCTCATAATCAACGAATACTTTAAGTGGAATAACGATATAATAATATCTTCCAAATTCCTCAAATAGTATACATTTACACCACAGAATCTCGTATCACTTATCTAAAGATTGTTTCTATCCAACTTATCCCAGTCAACTTAGGAAACTTGTATCTTAATTAAAAGATTTATCCAACTCTTTGACATTAGATCTGGATAGAAATACCATCAACTTATACTTAATATTAATCTCGATATCCAGCTCACGCTATAAGCGGAATAATGGTGAACTACCTTTTAAATTCCTCAAATAGTAAGAATCATCATCTACCGGATTAATATCAAACATCCGATGATTTATCTCCAACCATATCCAATTATTTAAAACTGAAAACCCATATTAATTTTAAATAAATCAAATTAAATCCCATATAAAACATTTCTAATACTTTTAAACCGTTGAAAATATACCACAAATCATTACTTATAGTTCAGAAAATAGTTTACGGTTTAAAACTTCAAAACAGATTGGTTTCGAAGGAAGCGTTACAATAGCATTTCAAAAGTGTTACAAAAGCGTTACGAAATAGTTATCTTAACTATTTTGATAAAAATATCATTTATCTTAGCCAAAACTTAAAATTTCAATTCAAAACACTTTTACATAATTTATTATGATTTTTCAAAAAAATTCCATATTTTAAAAACATTTAAAAATAACTGTTCATAGTTATGGTCAACAATTGTTCTTACAACGATCTTTTCCAAAACGGTTTTCAACATAAATTGAAAATTATAACTCGAATTTAAAATCTTTTTTCGCTCATTTGAAAGTTCTTGTTAATGGAAATCAAACTTTTTTCATTTTATGGAAATCCGATTTAGATTGCAAAAGTTATAAGCGTTTAAATTTTGCATCTAAAATACGAAAATTGCCGTTTTGCGAGAAGCTCTATTTTAACCATAATAACCATTATTCTACGATACTTCAAAATATCTTAGAAAACAATTATATCCTTATATAACCCTTTTAAAATCATTTAAATTTACTTCCCAAATTATTTTGGGTCTAAAATTCAACTTTCATAAATTCCAATTCATTTCTAAATTCAAATAACTTCAAATTAACCTTCCCATTCGTCGGATCAGTTAGGGATAGCCAGGGAGAGCAGGAAACTTCATTCCCAAACCCAAGCCTAGACACTATCCTCTTTGTCATCCTAGAATGTTCTGGTATTTATTTATTCATTTAAAGGACTTTAACAATATATATGAATTCATACATATGGTCTTTTCCAATTATTAACCTTTAATTTCAATAATGATATTGCTTTTAATCATGAAGGAAATTTGTCGATCACCAATGTGATACCATAATTATTGTGTCATAGTGTGTGCAAAACAAAATCAACAACCATTTAAACATCCATAACAAACATAATCAACATGATTCAATAAATCAAAATTGTGCACAAGCGTTATAACACTAATGCTTAATAGTGTATGTTCTAGACTTCGCTTCCATCATCTATCACAACAAATATTAATCATCACTAACCAATCACTATATTTAAATTAGTCTGGCTATTAACTAAATATATAAATCATGGTTAAAGAGTTCTCACCTAACAGCTTTCCAAATCTTCACGGTAGGCGAGCCTAGCTAAGCGAACCGTCGGATAGTATTTCAGCGCAATGTCTTCTTCACCAAAATATATATAATATAATATACACTAATCTCTCTTTATATTATAAGAGGAGGAGGAGAATGACGACCTTTGGCAAGGTGGTGGTGAAAAAAGGAAGACTTATGCCATGGAAACCATGGCCACAAGCTTTAAGAAGAAGGTGGAAAGAAAAGAGGTGAGAATGAATGAAAAAGTGGAAGGAAAGGTTGGTATTTACAGGAAAAGAGGAGTAAGGAGAGAGTGACACCTCATAGGATATGTGTATTTTATGCATGGAATGTTGCATGCAAAATTACAAGTGTCTTAACACTTGTAAAAAGGAGAAGGAATGTGTTTTTGGTAGCATTTACCTTAACGTTATGAAAACAAAGAGCAACGCATAAGACTAATGCTATTAATTTATGTAATCTTTTGACAAATCCGATTGAACGACAAATAATATCAGTAAAAACAAACTTATTAATAATCATTTCCATTTATAAATGTTATAATTCAAATAAAACCTATTGTTTAACCTATCAAAATTATTAAATATTCTCAAACTTATTTTATGTTCAGAAAATTTAAACTAAGTATTAAAAATTCCAATTTCAAAATTGGTTCAAAATTCTGGATCATTACATTAGATATATATCTGTTTGGTGGCAGAGAATTTATTCTATTTCTTAACACCCGTCTCTAAGACGTACGAGTTTAGAGGTTATATATCGATAGATATCAGTCGCATGGCGTGAATTATCGGTGCGGCATGCCGAGATGTAAAGGATCAAGGCTTTTGTTGAAAAGCAGGGCCTTGTGGTTAATGATCAAAGCACGGCTTTAAATAGCATAGCTTTGTTTAGCTTTAATTTGCGAGCCTCGCACCCAGGTGTGAACCAAAAACGGGATACTGACTGCGTGGAAATGGACATATGTTAGTTCTAACTACGAGTAACATCATGGTATGGAGCCCAGACTACTTACTCATGTGGATTTTGCATACTATTATTATATAATGGGAGACAAGGTACCTCGGATATATCGGTCACTACGGGATCGATGGATATATCAGTCACTATGGGGATGATAGGAGATAGTCGACATACTGACTATTTTAGAGGTTCGATAGAACCTGCTAACATATAGTTTATGGTATAACTTATCATCGACGGATGACCGTCTATGAAGATCCAAGGGTTGCCCAGAGTGCGTAGTCCTGAGGCACTTGCTAATGTGTCTCGAAGCGGAGAGGAACCATCCCTAGCCTCGGTTCACATATGGAAACCCAATTTCCAATATGTGACATTCGGGTTTAGTTGTAAATATATATATATGGCGACGTAATATAATGGTACCTACACCGCCTATGATTGATACATTTATATTTGAAGTTGATTTCTTCACTTATAGTAATAATAAAAGATAAAATTTCGCGGATCAAGCATATTTGGCTATTATAAGGGAAAACTCTATCCTCGATTGCGTTCATTGTGTGATGGGACCTGAGTCTTATAATAGCTTCGACTTTCTCTTTAGCATTGCGCTGTTATTTTTATGCACCGGTATTCATGGGGGATAAACCCGTTCCGTGTTATATGGCGTGGTCCCGTGATTTACCTAACTTTAAAATCAAGCTAAAAATGTTTTAATTCTCACACCAGTCACATGACTGACCTGGAGTTTATTGTTTTAACCTAAACTCTGGGTGCCCCTATTTTCCACATAGGCAGCTACTAGTTTTGGTTCTGCAGATGTTATATTCACAGGATCCCGGTTTACAGCTGGAGCTTGGGTCGCTTCAAATAGCAAGTTATCCACTTGCCTACAAGTTATCTAGTTGTTCAAATTGAAATTACCCATCTTAATTTATATATTAGGATCACTTATCCCCAACCATTTTGACGGCAACCTTCCTGATATATATGTAGAAAATAAAAGTTCATGAGGTAAGGCCTCACTGAATAGTAGCAACTCACACCTTCCCATAGTTTTATCTATAGGATAACCATGAACCTATTAACAAAATGTAGGCAACAACCATGCAAATGCTACATTTTTTACTAATAGGATGACTATGAACCATTAAATTAGTTTTATTAGGTGGCCCAAAAATAATTAAGATGTATTGGTATCCCTTATATCCCTCACGTTAGTATCCCCAATGTAAACATAAATATTTGCCCAATTGGTATCCCTAATATAACATGGTTTATCAATTTCTATTAGGATCCCATTAATACATGATTTATTTAGTTTCATTGATTTCAAAATATATGCATAAATCGTGCACCAAATGTTAGCAACAACTAAAGCATACAAAATTATGGTTAACTATCATATTCATCCTTCCTCCTAGCGACCTCTCTATGAAGGTATCAATAAAAATAAATGAGTAAACCGATGATCCAATCCCATCGGCCTCATGTATAGGCTAGCAACCTATGGATTTGAAATGATTTGAAAACATGGTTTAAAGGTAATCTTGTCCATGTAGTCGACGAGTGACAAGCTAGAGGCAATAGCACAGAAGTATTTTGGAAAATAGTTATGAAATAAGCTTTGTCGACATAGACGGAACGATATGGAATAGAGGTAACAACCTCAAATTATTTTGGAATGAAATTTGAAAACAAGCTTATTAGCATTAACAAGGATGCTAAGGTTTGGAGGCGATAGCCTCAAATACTAAGAAAAATACTAAGAAAACATGTTTCAAAAAAACCCTACAGACCACGAACAGTGACAATAAGGATGAGGCCGATAAGCCCTAAGGTTTTATAAAGAAAGGTATCATTGGCATGGTCAAAAAAACAAGGTATAGAGCTAGTAAGCATCAAAGCTTCTTTGAAAACAATTTAGGAAACAATCCCTCGATGGTATAATCGTCATGTTATAGAGGCAAACAACGTCTGGAAGGTTAAAAACAATAAAAGTGATAAGCCTCTTATCTTTTATAAGGAAAACAATCGTATCGCTCTTTACGAAGGCGACAAGGTAATGTGGAGAGGTAGCTTTTAAAACACAAGTACGTACTTAGATGATAAGGACTCATTCGATAAGTTACATAGACAAGACAACTTTCCTAGATCCACGCTGTATAATGTAACATGGTATTCCATGTATATAGGAAATCTCGAATTCATCGGTATGAAATTACCATATAATACCTTATTGACATCGCTGATATACCTGGCCTGACATGTGATTTGCATGAACTATTTTATTACTAGGTTTAGTAAAAAAAACTACCTACTCTATCTTACCTAGCGAAACGTTATGGTTGTTGGAAAGTGAAATATGAACAATGCTCATACTTTTCAATTTTAGAAGTATAAAACGCTATGAAAGAAAATCAATGCTACTTAATCAATTTATCAATTTAGGAAAATCATGGGAAAAATCCTAAAAATTCACAGATGATCGAAGGTATCCCTTTTTACCTTGTGCAGAAATTCAGGTCAAAATAATTATTCCAATTATTTTTAAAAATTAACCTCATGGTCAACTTTTATTCAAACTTAGAAAATTCATTTAATACACCTGCATGCTCGAAAAATTATGGAACTTGCAACTCATCTTCAAAATCATGTTGTACGCAACATGTAAAAATTTCAAAGCAATTGTAGATGACACAAACTATAGGTTTTGATTAAAAAAAACTAATTAATTCTTAACTATTTCCAATCAATGCAAACCGTTGTTTCATCTAACAATGTCATAGCATCAAAATATACATGAAAAAGTCGTATATGCATAAACTCAATTTGGTTTAGATTAGAGCCCAAAAAAAGGGGTTTGAAATATTATTAATCTTAGTTTATGCTAAGAGAGTTGAAAATTGTTGATGTAAATCCCTAGGATGGATTTCCTTAGCTTTTCCTTAAGTTTTTTCCCTTGTTCCCTATGATATTGGTCGGCTTCCCTTATAAATATGATTAGGTTTTGAGAAACAAAATGAAGGGATAAAAAAATGGAAGGTTTTGTATATATAAGGTCGTGTGTTTCCTACTCTAGCCCTTATATAAATATTCTTATTATGTCTTATTAAAATGACTAGTTTCTAAGTCCAAATTGTTATTTGTTAATTGAAAATATCCTCTCAACATCCCATTACATTATTCTTATTTAATTTATTTAATTAAATTTCCAAAATAATGTTTTCTAAATTTAAGGGTTTTATATTGTCCCTTCAAAATAACTTCATCCTCCAAATCCAAAAACAGATATAGTAGTCCACAAATAATGTTATCTACACTAGTGTAACCCACTAGATGTCAAGTTTATAAAACGATATTGTTCATACCATGAAGCAAATCAAGAGAAGTATCCCAAATCATATCTTCAGTCTCCCAACTACAATCTTTCTTGTTATCGATGCATTTTTCATTCACCAATTTGATTGTCATGTTCATTAACTTTTTCTCGTTTCTAGTTACAACTCTGACTAATTGTCTCATAAAAGTTAAATCCAGTTCTTTAGTAAGTCTTCCAATGCCTTTGGATCTATAGAAGCTTCAGGATCATGAATGTACTTATGAGGATGAGAAACATAAAGGACATTATAAATACCTTTCAAAATCTATGGTAACTCCACTTGGTACATGAGCTTCTCGGTCCTTTCTAAGATAGCAAAGAGTTCAACAAATCTTAATGTCAATTTCCCAGCTTTTCGAATCTTAGTACAGACTTCATCTATGACACCTTTATAAATACATGATCTCCATAGGTAACTCAATATCCTTATGCCTTTTGCCTATGCAACTCTTCGGCCTCAAACGAGCTTCCTTTATTCAACCTCAGATCGACTCAATCTTTTCTATAATTTCTTTCACAAAATATGGACCTAGGACTAATCTATCTTTATCTGTAACCAGTAAGCTGGCGCCTTACATAGCCTTTCATATAACGCCTCAAAAGGTATCATTCCTATATAAGCCTAAAAAGAAATTATTATAGGAAAACTCAACAAAATGCAAATGTCCTATAAGCCACCAAAATCTAGAATACAAGCTCTTAATAAATCCTCGAGTATCCTATTAACTCTCTTTATCTGCCCATCATTCTATGGGTGATAAGTAATACTCGTCTTGAGCCCAGTTCTCAAAACTTTCTATAGACTCTTCCAGAACTCACTAGTGAATGGTAAATCCCTATCATTAAAAACACTACTAAGAATCTCAAGCAGTCTAACTATTTCTTCATGAATAACTCAGCTGATACAAGTGCTGTCCTAATAGACATAATGGTAAATGGGCACTCTTAGTCAATATATCCATTATGACCCAAATAGTTTCATTCTCTCTTCTTGACCTTGGAAGTCCATAGAAATATTCTGATGCTCAGGTTTTCACTTGCTAACATTTCATACGCTATTTGACTCGTAAGCCAATATCTCTTTTCATTCCTTCGCAAAAGAAACTTTTCTTCATGTCATAGTACCTACAGGATGAATAGTGAACTTAGATCGATGACAATCTCCAAGAATATCCTTAAATTGATCATTAACATATAATAAGCATAATCTTCCCTTCCTTCTCCACCATCTTTTTGCTTAAGACTGAAATCTTCCAAACCATCAGTCTCTACTCTAGTTCGGAGTCTTCTGAACCTTTAATTTAAAATTGGATCTTCAATTTTTTGAGTAGTTATTGTTTCGATCAAGACTGGTCAAAATTCAAACATGACATTATAGTTATGCTTTGACTTGAATTCGCCTTCAGTATGATTCGCACATTCTAAGTAGTCAATTCCTCTAAATCTTTCCATTCTTCCAACTTAGCTAACACAACATCCTAATGTTTCATGCTGAGGGAATAAGCAACTTCATTTCATTTTCTAGATGTATAATCAATGCCAAAGTCATAAGTTGCTAATAACTCTAGTCATCTCTACTATCTCATTTTTAGCTCTTACTAATAGAACAAATATCTCAAATATTTATGATATGTAAATAATTTGAATATTTCCCATAAGAGGTAATGTCTTAAATCTACAAAGCTAAGGCAACAGCCACTAGCTCTAAATAATGAGTTGAATTTCTAGCCTCATGTGATTTTAGTTTCCTAAAAGCATAAGCAATCACTTTATCTATTTTCACAAGAACACCCCTAATCAAGTTCCATATGCATCAATGTAGACAACTAAATATTGCTTGCCATCTAGTATAAACAAAATAGGAGCATTGGTCAATAAATGCTTCAAAAATTGAAATTATTTCTCACCCTTACTTGACCAAAAAAAACTTAATATCCTTCCTTGTTAAACTAGTAAGTGCTGATGTTATCCGCGAAAAGTTCGTAATGAATCTCCAGGAAAAGTTGCCTAACCCAAAAAAACTTATAATCTCAATAACAATATCTAGTCTCTTCCAACTATTAATAGCCTCAACCTTAGCTGGATCTACAGACAACCCTTTTCACGTAACTACATGAATGAGAAACTTTACTTCCTTCTCCCAAAAGTGGCACTTAAAAAACTTAGCCTCTAATCGGTGTTTCCTCAAAGTCTCAAGAACAATATGATGATGAATCTCATGACCTTCATGTCTTTGGAATACATCAAAATAAGTGATCTCGAAAAAATCAAGTTTATCAAATCCATAAATAAAGAAGATGCATTCGTCAACCCCAATGGCATGACCATCCACTAGTATGATCCATATATAATCTAAGACGCTATTGATGGAATGTTATCTTCCGTTACCCGCAGTTGACGAAAACTAGTAGCCAAGTCCAACTGAGAAAACTCTCTAGCTTCACTAAGCTGATCAAACATAACATTTCGGCAAAGGATGCTTATTCTTTACCGCTCTCTCGTTGAGCTTTTGATAGTTAGTACACAATCTTAGCGATCCATCAGGTTTATTTACGAACACTACAACTGCCCCCCAAGGAAAACTTCTTGTTTAAATAAAGCTCTTTCCTTCTGATTCTACTAGCTTCACCTTCAGCTCCTTCATTTATGTAGGTGTCATCCCGCTAGATCCTATGGCTCTCTTTGGTGATAATCCCGTTAGTGGTTTGAAAACATCAATGAACTCTTTAATAATTGGAACTCGACTTACTTCATCTGCCACTTTTTATGCACCCAATAAAGCAAAAACCGCGGATTCGCACTCTCTACTAGGTATATGATCTAATTATAACAACTAGGGTGAATTAGCAGTATTTTCCTATCTTGGAAACATATTTTAGCATCATGATAATTCAACCAATCCGTACTTATGACAATACCAAAGCCAAAAAAATCTACCACTTATAAACTGCAACTAAAATTATAACCTAGCAGCTGAAATTCTAGATTAATGCATCTCATTCCCAGAGTTGTGTAACCTCTAATAAGATTAGAGTAACAAGATATGATGGTTATAATGACAACTTACATACCAAACATTTGAAATATCAAATAACACTATAATAGTTATGCTACGAATTAAAAGCGGATCTTCCATCACAAAATTTCCTTTCTCAACACCGATGGCTTTAGATAATGGTACCAAAGCAAGATTTTTTATTTGTTGCCTCCGAGAAGTTCCTCTTACAGTGCCCTTGCTAATTGTAATTACAACACCTCATATTTAGCTTTCTAGCATTCGCTTTAACTTTTTTGGACCAACATTCGTTGGTGTAATGACATTTCTTACTGCATTTATGGTAAACAACATCGCCTTTGTTCCTTTTTTCCTTACTACCTTTATGAACTTTCTTTCCTTTGAAGTACTTTCTCTTCTTCTCCTTAGAACTCTGGCTATCAAATGGATTCTCTCCATTAAATGAAAAACAATTATTCATTACGAACATACATTTCTCTAGCTTTATAGCTAGGATCTCTTAAGTGTAGCAATGTAGCCTTAGAAATTTTTGGCTTTAATCCCCAGATAAACTTATCGTTCCTCCTGGTTAATGTGCTGACCATGTCATGAGTATACTTGGATAATTCATTAAACATATTAGCATACTCTATTACCAACATATCTCCCTGCATGAACTCACCGAACTTTTGAAACATCATCGCCTTGAATCGCTCGAAAAAGTATCTATCCTTAGTCTTGTTTGAAAATCTACCCAAGTTATGTCATCTTCCGATATTCCTACAGGAACACCGTTCCACCAATGTAGTGCAACCTTTTGCAACTACCTCGAAGCTAGCCTTTTCTTCAATGCATCAGTCAAGCCGAAATCTAAGAAGATTCCCTCATAACTCTAAATCCAATTCTCCAGTTCGATAGCTTCTTCAGTTCCATAAAAAGGATTTCCTCCAAGACTAGCATAATCCTTACCTAACTTGGCATAGTTATTTCCATCTAGTGCTACAATATTAACTCCTCCAGCATTAGTAGCGTCAGCCCCAGTAAAACCATAAGTAGCTTCATCTTGCGTCAACTGAACAAAGAACCGATACAGATTCCCATATCAACTAGTGGGGTTGTAGCACCTTTACCCTCATTATCTCTACGATCTTGATTCCCTCTAGTTTCTGGTCGATCGTTACCATGGTGCTTCCACCACATAGATTCACTTTTTCGCACATTTGCATATCTTACTTTCTTTATCTGCATACAAACCTTAGTAAGATACCGAAGGATGGACTAAGATTGTGGGTATATATATATACAAACACACACACACTTATATGACACAAATACAAGTACGATATAATATTGTAATCTCCTGCCTTGATATATTGCTTTGATCTTTTGGTTTTAGTTTTGAAATATTTTTAGAAAAATCCATTTAAGTTTACATAATTCTATGCTCTGATATCAAATTATAACACCTTATTCTCTAAGACCCAAAGTAGGTATTATAGTAATTATAGTATTAACTTTCATTGATAGAAAATGGATATTGTGATGACCTAAAAATACGTATATTTTGAATCGACAATAATCCACATATATCCGACTCAAACTGTATATATTCCTAAATTATCACATGACGAACCAAATTTATAACCCTTAAAAATGGTACTTAATACATCCGCGGTATTAGTGGATCGAAGATTCAAGTGTTACAAATCAGACAAGTCAGTGTAGAATAGAAAATAGAATCGAACAGAATCTTACATGAATGGAAATATATATATATATCTTTGAACATGATCTCATACAGCGGAAAACATTTACATAACCAGAGTTAAGTTCAACATAGATAGTCATAAATGTATATCCTTACAACAAAAGATAACAATGATACCAGGCTTAAAAGAATCCAAAATGCTCCAATTTCAACTCCAAGTTTCAACCTAAAAAGTGCTTCATATTACTGCTCCAGGTGCTCCTGTTACTAACGAGCCTACTAGGCTTCCCTTGGGAAAATAAGAGCACCCAGAGTTTAAAGGGAAAACAATTCACTCCGAGTTAGTTTTAGGTCTAGTGTGAGAAGTCAAAATAGATATTTTTGAAAACAAAAGAAGGGTATCTCATAAGACCACGACGCACATAAACATGCAATAGGTTATTAACTTATGGTAACCAAAACCTTTTATATATCAAACAGTTGATATCATCCTTAATGACATTGTTTCAAAACATATGCATACAAGGTTATTAATTATAGTCAGCATAGCAAAGGTACCATTATATTATGCTAACGGATAATTTCTATAAAAACAAAATCATAGGCTCGTATAAGAGAATCGGATTGCCAACATGATGGTTCCTGGTATGAAAGATCAATCTGTGGAATCAAAATCTATATGCATCACAGTATCCAATGGTTATAATTTGTAACACCCCACCTCCACCAGGGTGGCTCTTGCAAGCACTCTGACTTTGGAGGGGCGTTTGAATCAGGTAAACATGCATAATGATATATCAAGGCAGAACAAGAACATATGTATATATGTAAACAGAGTAAATAACATAGATAAAACAGCGGAAGATTTCAAAACATTTCAAGACAAGTCTGGTACAACATAGCTTTCCAAATAAACAAGTCTAGATAAAACAACATCAACTGAAAAACTGAAATAAATAAGTGCTATCCCCAATTAAGTGGTAACCATAGCTAGCTTCATGTCGAAACCGTACATGAGCTGAAATCCCACAAGCAAGCAATCCGAAATCCAAGCTAAGCTCCAGTATTCCCTCCCTGAGAACCTGGGGGGGGGAAACGGAAGAAAAGAGGCGAAAGAAAACAGGTCAGTCAAAAAGACTGAGTAAGCCCTACTACAATCAATGTAAACTGATAAAGTTAACTGGCATGAGCAGCAGGGATGAACATAAGGATAACAATATACTAGCATGATGATTAACTAACAAGGTAGATAAAGGTGTCATCGCATAATCAGGATTAAGGTTTTGCACCACAGGTGTACTAGCAAACTGACATGACTTGAATAAACAAGTATTGATCCCTTGGCCCAAGCTTTGGCCCAATAACATGAAATGACCCTAATACAAGGTCCAACCAAACGGTCTAGTCGATCGGCTCCCTAAGCCTAACTCGTCACGTGTTGGTGTCAATACGGCCCAATCATAATTGTAGTCGAACTGTGCCGGGTCCACCCTTCGGGTGTATCAAGCCCTAGGGTGTCAACCCCTGGACACCATGAACATGAGTGCACAGTCCCGATCTACGGGTACCCGTGCATGTTTTCTCCGGCTACGGACTACGTGCACGACCAGAGTCCGCCCGGAACTACACCGGCGTACCCTCTGCCGTCGCTTTTGGTCACTTACCTCCAGTCCAGTAATCGTGCCCCCACCCTAGCCTAGTCCCTAGGGTCATGATGATACTAATTTGGGATTACTGCTGGAGTGGGCCCCCATTGCTAGGATTTTTCTAGTGGGTTAAGTACGGTTTAACCCTCTTGCTAATCCTGGATTAACTTGGTTAAGTGTAACGATGAGTTCACGACTTAACCCGATTAATCTACCAAGCCCAAATTGGTTAAGTATTAAGTGGACCATGACTTAACCCTAATCACGAGGCATTAATTAATTTAATGCGCCTTAACCTCTCACATTAGACCTTGTTGTGGTTACTAGTTAAGCCGGGCGGGTCCGGGTAGCTTTACACCACAACTTGGTCTAACCTCGGGTTCAAGGTACAACATGACCAACTTCTCACATTGGGTCCTATTGTTTGTAGCAACTAGTTAAGCCGGTCGGTTCCGGGTAGGTTTACGCTACAAACTCAACCCAACCTCGAGTTGGCCACACTTATCTTTTCTAAGTGTCATGTCCATCATGTTTCCAAAACATGTTACAAGTTTTCAAGCAATTGGGTAGACCTAACTTAATAGGTAAATTCCCAATGGGTAGGCCTAACTTAATAGGTAAATTCCCAAGCTTATGTTTTATGTCTTTTAAGTTTACCCAACCCCAAACGCAATCTCATCGCTTACATATCGCAATAGCGCATAAAGGATAGAAAGAGGGAACTTGGCATAATCATGACATAAAGGTATTGAAGCCACAAGCTTAACATGGTGGCATATGAAATGTTCATATGTTCATACACTTGCATATTACATTTTTAGGCCTCAAAAGCATGCATAAAACCAAACTTAGCATATTGGTGATACATGGTGCTAAATGACATGTAGAGATGGCCATAAGTTCGCATTTAGCCTCACATGCAAGTTATCATAAGAGATATGATAACTTACATGTTGCTAAAATGCAACCTTTGGCATAAAGCTTAAAGCTTTATGTTCATAAACCCAAAATAAGCTTGCATAACATGATAGCATGAACAAAATGTTCAACCCAAACTTGCATAACGTAACTTGGCATACTTGCATATAAACTTGCATATCACAACATGATAAACTTGCATATAAACTTGCATATCACAACATGATAAACTTGCATATAAACTTGCATATCATACATTTAACTTTAGAGTTTAAGTATGAAAGTAAAATAGGGCTTACAATGCTTAAGAAGTCACAAAAATATGACAAAGCCCTTATGAAATCAATTAAACCCAAAATGCAAGCAAAACCCTTGAGCCAAAATGATCAAGACTCTTTCTTTATGATGCAAATATATAAACTTGACTTGAATGCAAGCTAATGATGCTCATACAAGTTTGAAAACACTTGTATGCATGGAAAATCACTTAGGAATTTATTTAGGAATTTTATGAAGAGAGTGGAGGCCATGAGAGGATTGATTTTGCCATAGTTTAGTTGTATGAATGAATAATGATGATTTAGGGTAGGTTCGGGTCTTATTTATAGATTAGACAAGTGTTTTAGGCCATAGGATTAAACCTAGATTCAATCCAAGCCATCAAAGCATGTCTTGGGGAAGAAGTCAAGTGTAGGAACCATCTAGGGCCTTTAGATTAAAGATGAACCATGAGAACCATTCAAATGCAAAATCTGCATTTGAGCGAATCGGCCCACGGGTTGACAGCCAAACACCCTGGATTAACCCCTAGTCGACCCAGTGGGCTCGGGTCGACCTCAAAAATCAGCCGGTTCGGTTATTCCCCTCTCCCAATTCGCTGTTTTGAACATTTTTGCATATTTATTTGTTTAATTTTCAATTATATATATATATATATATCAATATATATATATATATATTTCTCTGCGCAACCCATTTCAGTTAATTAAGTATACTTTAATTTGGGAATTTTTCGTGAAACTTCGCGAGGCCATATCTTGGTCATACGGACTCTGATTTTCGAAAACTCGGACTCTATTTCGCGTATTTTTCCGAGACGAACGCAATGGCATAGCCCGTTTCCCTTGATTCAGATTTTACAGTTTAATTCTGCCTCCATTTATGTTATAACATGTTATTCAAAAATACGGGTTGTTACATTCTTCCCTCCTTAAAGGATTTCGTCCCCGAAATCTCCAAGTTAGGAAGAACGTATCCTACCATCCATCATCCATCTACTCAAAACATCATCCACGAGCAATCATTGTCCTTAAAAGGTTCTAAATGTTGTATGATCATATGCAAAGGTGTGTGTATATGTACTTATCTAATGCGAAAATCAGGAGGTTACTGATTCAGCAAACCCCCTTAATGCAAAATATGTTAGTGAAATGAGTCCATATGTATGCAAATTCCTAACATAATTTATAATCTCTACATGAGTGCACATAACATTCATCCATATGCAACATCCACGTGATAGCATAACAAGTTTTCATCCATGAATAAGCATAAACACTCATGTATATGCGGTATGAAAGTGTGTGAGCCGATCTTAGTGCCTAACGTGTATTATGCATCCACGAGTATCCACTTGCAAACACTTGCAACCACTTGCAACCATCAAGCATAACATGTTTCAAACACATGTTTCATCCAAAGGGTTTCTACCTAAGGTTCTCATGACAAGATTAACACGATAAACTAGATAAACATGGATAGCAAAGAGAAAGATATGCTAACAAAGAAAAGAGATTGAGAGTGTACCCTCAAAAAGGAATGGATAAAGCCCACGCATCTTCTCCTCGGTTTCCCAAGTTGCGTCTTCTTCGGCTTCACCCCATTGAACCTTCACCAATTTGACCTCTCGATTCCTTAGCTTCTTGGTCTCCGTCCCCAAGATACGAATCGGAGCTCTCCTCAAGGTAGCCTCTTTCTCCACTTCTACATCTTTTAGAACACTTGGCTCAACAACCTCTGCTGATTCATGTAAACACTTCCGGAGATGCGAGACATGAAAAACATCGTGTACTCCAGCAAGCTTCTCGGGCAACTTCACTCTATAAGCCATCTGCCCGATCCTCTCTATAATAGGGAATGGTCCAACAAACCTCGGTGCCAACTTCCCAACAGCTCCAAATCGGACCACATTCCGCAAAGGAGAAACCTTCACGAAAACCATATCCCCAACATCAAACTCCAAATCCGTTCTTCGCTTATCAACATAGGATTTCTGTCGGTCTTGGGCCGCTTTCATCCGTCTCCGAATCAACTCGATCTTCTCGGATGTATCTCTGATCATATCAGGCCCAAATATAAGCTCATCTGTAGTCTCCCACCAACATGTAGGCGACTTGCACGGCCTCCCATATAAAGCTTCAAATGGTGCCATCCCTATGCTTGCCTGATAACTGTTATTATATGCAAACTCAACAAGAGGAAGATGGTCTTCCCAAGTACCACCAAAATCCAGAATACAAAGCCTCAACAGATCCTCGAGTACCCTATTCACCCTTTCGGTTTGACCGTCCGTCTGTGGGTGATAAGCCGTACTTAGATTCAACCTTGTGCCCATAGCTTCTTGCAAGCTATTCCAGAATTGACTTGTAAAGATTGGGTCACGGTCACTGACTATACTAGAAGGGACTCCATGTAGTCTCACAATCTCATGAAGATATACAGACGCTAGCCAAGATGCGGTCCTCTTGCTCTTCACCGGAATGAAATGAGCACTCTTCGTAAGTCTATCTACAATAACCCAAATGCTCGTATTCCCTTTCCTTGACCTTGGTAGCCCATCGATAAAATCCATGGAAATACTCTCCCACTTCCATAGTGGAACGTCTAGAGGATGCAATAGCCCACCGGGCTTTTTCGACTCGGCCTTAACTTGCTGGCAAATGATACATCTAGAGACAAATTCTGCCACATCCTTCTTCATCCCAGGCCAAAAGAAAATGCGCTTCATATCTTTATACATCTTATCTCCGCCCGGATGTATAGTCAACTTAGAGCGATGCGCTTCCTCAAGAACTCTTCTTACTAGATCTTCTACCATTGGAACACATAACCTTCCGTCTCTCCTCAGCCAACCCTTGTCATCAATAGAATATCGAGCGAGATGACTAGACGTCTCTCCTCGAATTAGCTTATCCATAATCTCAACTATCTGAGGGTCTTCTCTCTGCGAAGCCCCAACTTGATCAAGAAGGGTAGGTCTGAGTTCCAGAGATGCTAAAGAACCGGTCATCGACTCAATCGCCAAAGAGAAATCAAAGGTTGCCACATACTCTAAATTCTTCATCTCAACGAATAGAGGACTTAGGGTCAACCTTCTTCTACTCAATGCATCTGCTACCACATTCCCCTTGCCAAGGGTATAAGCTATCTCAAAATCGTAGGACGCCAAGAATTCCATCCATCTTTGTTGCCTCAGATTCAGATCCTTCTGAGAAAAGAGATACTTCAATGACTTGTGATCGGTATAAAGCTCAAATCTTTCTCCCAGAAGATAATGGCGCCAAGCCTTGAGTGCATATACTATTGCTGCCAACTCTAAGTCATGAGTGGGATAATTCTTCTCATGCACTTTGAGTTGTCTACCGCCAAAGCATATCACTCTTCCTTCTTGCATAAGAACAGCTCCTAACCCCGTGCCACATGCATCGGTGTATACGGTAAATAACTTCCCTCCATCGGGCAAAGCTAGAACAGGTGCTGATGTGAGGGCTCTCTTGAGCTTCTGAAAAGCAAGCTCGCATTCTATGCTCCAAGCAAAAACTAAATTCTTCTTCGTCAATTTAGTGAGAGGAGCGGATATCTTTGCGAAGTCCTTGATGAACTTCCGGTAGAAACCCGCAAGACCTAGAAAACTTCTCGCTTCGGTTGCATTCCTTGGAGTCTTCCAATCCTGAACTGCCACTACCTTAGCGGGATCCACCGCTAAGCCTTGCTTAGATACTATATGCCCAAGGAATCTAACTTCCCTTCTCCAAAAGTGACACTTGGAGAACTTGGCCTTCAACTGATGCGCTCTAAGCGTATCCATCACCTCCATGAGATGCCTTGCGTGCTCTTCCTCATCCTTAGAGAAGATCAGAATATCATCTACGAAGACCACGACAAACTTGTTCAAGAACTCCCTGAACACCCTACTCATCAAGTCCACGAAATATGCGGGTGCATTAGTCAAGCCGAACGGCATGACAAGCCATTCGAAGAATCCATCTGGAGTTCTGAACGCAGTCTTGTCTATACTATCTTCAGCTACCCTGAGCTGATGGAACCCCGTAGCAAGATCAAGCTGAGAGAAAACAGAAGCACCGACAAGCTGGTCAAAGAGATCATCAATCCTCGGTAACGGGTGTCTGTTCTTCTTAGTCAGCTTATTCAACTCTCGATAGTCAACGCAAAGTCGGACAGAACCATCCGCCTTGGTAGCAAATACCACAGGCGCTCCCCATTCAGATATACTTCGTCTAATGAAGTTCTTCTCAAGCAACTCTTTCACTTGCTTACTTAGCTCCCGCCTTTCACGCGGAGCCATGTGCCAAATGGGCAAAGAAACAGGCTTTGCATTATCCACCAGATAAATGCGGAAATCAATCTCTCGCTTAGGGGGCAACCCCCTAACTTCATCGAAAACATCCGGATACTCTCGAACCACTCTTACAGACTGAAGAGTTTCCATTGACGAGTCGAGTGATTCCAGATAGCACAACATGACGGGACCTCTCGGATCACAAGAAATCTCTAGGGTGTTTCCGAGGCGAGTCACGAGCCTCACAACCCTATGCTCACAATCAAGAATGGCTCCATATCTAGACAGCCAATCCATGCCCAATATCAATCCGTATCCCCTAAAACCAAGAACATAAGCACTGCACAAGAACTCTACACTCAGTATAGAGATCCTCAAATCCCCACATATCATAGACAAATGGGCGGAACCCCCAATAGGATTTGAGACACAGACGGGATCATCTACCAAGCTAGTACTAAGGTGCAAACTATCAACAAGATCAGATGAGATAAAGCTATGCGATGCACCAGAATCAAACAAGGTACGAACTGGAAAATCAGAAATATATACAAGGCTCTCAACAGAAATACTACCTCGATCGGGAACTGGAGCGACATTGAGAGCATGAACTTGCCCTCCTGAAGGTCCAGCACGCTGAGTCTGACCCTGGCCTTGCCCTTGCTTCCTCGGGCAATCCTTACTAAAATGTCCAGTCTCACCGCAGAAAAAGCATTCACCATTCTTCCTTTTCCTCTTCTTACAATCCTTAATAAGATGCCCAACTGAACCGCAATAATGGCACTTCCCCTTGTTGTTCTTGCCCTTGTTGTTATTGCCCTTGTTGTTGTTCCCCTTGTTGCCTTGACTCTTGTTCTTGTTCTGATTGCCTTGACTGCTCTGACCACTTGGATTACCCTGATTTCCTTTTCCCTGGGAATCAGTCTTCTTGGCTTGAGTATCATTAATCTTGGTTTCTTTCTTGACATCTCCCTGAAGTAACGCCATATCAACCAAACTCTCAAACGTGGCCCCATGGGGAATATGTGACATAGCTAATTCCTGCAATGGCTCATTCAATCCTCTAGCAAAACGAAGAGCCTTCTTCTGAGGAGTATTCACCATATCCAAGCCAAAACGAGCTATCTGATTGAACTTGTTCACATATTCTTTGACAGACATATCTCCTTGTTTCAATGTTATGAACCTCTCCCTTTGCAGATTCTCCTCAGCAGAAAATAGAAACTTAAGCATGAACCTTGCCCTGAAATCGGCCCAAGTCTCAACAGGCCTAGTACCATTGGTGACTTCCCACCAATAAGCGGCTTCATCCTTCATAAGCCAAACCGCCAACAAGAGCTTCCTCTGATCGTCTAACCCAAAGATAGCAAACAAATCCTCGGTCTCTTTCAACCAATTTCTGGCCTCTACAAAAGTCTCAGTGCCTTGAAAGTTCTTGCCACCCATTGCTTTGAAATCTTTGCAAGTCTTTGCGAAGTCCACTTGAGGATGCTGAGGGGGAGGAGGAAGAGGAACCTCAGCGACAGGAGGAGAAGGAACATTAACCACCGGAGGAGGAGGAGGAACATTAACTACCGGAGGAGGAGGAGGAGGAACATCTGCGGGGCCGGCTTCGGTCGCCCTAGCCTCCAAAAGTCTCCTATACCAAACAGGTACGTGTACTCCCTCCGGAATAGCAAAGTTATCGGCCATACTGAAAACGAAGAAAAAGACAGATTCAGAATGGAGAAAAACGAAGGAATTTTGCTAATGGATTTTTGGGGAATAGCCTTTAAAATAAACTAGACTTTTCTTTGGAAAATACTTTATACTTGGTTTTGAAAATAGTTTTCCAAAAGTTTTCTAAAAGCCTTTTTGTTCCTTCTCGTACCATATGCTCTGATACCAAATGTAACACCCCACCTCCACCAGGGTGGCTCTTGCAAGCACTCTGACTTTGGAGGGGCGTTTGAATCAGGTAAACATGCATAATGATATATCAAGGCAGAACAAGAACATATGTATATATGTAAACAGAGTAAATAACATAGATAAAACAGCGGAAGATTTCAAAACATTTCAAAACAAGTCTGGTACAACATAGCTTTCCAAATAAACAAGTCTAGATAAAACAACATCAACTGAAAAACTGAAATAAATAAGTGCTATCCCCAATTAAGTGGTAACCATAGCTAGCTTCATGTCGAAACCGTACATGAGCTGAAATCCCACAAGCAAGCAATCCGAAATCCAAGCTAAGCTCCAGTATTCCCTCCCTGAGAACCTGGGGGGGGGGAACGGAAGAAAAGAGGCGAAAGAAAACAGGTCAGTCAAAAAGACTGAGTAAGCCCTACTACAATCAATGTAAACTGATAAAGTTAACTGGCATGAGCAGCAGGGATGAACATAAGGATAACAATATACTAGCATGATGATTAACTAACAAGGTAGATAAAGGTGTCATCGCATAATCAGGATTAAGGTTTTGCACCACAGGTGTACTAGCAAACTGACATGACTTGAATAAACAAGTATTGATCCCTTGGCCCAAGCTTTGGCCCAATAACATGAAATGACCCTAATACAAGGTCCAACCAAACGGTCTAGTCGATCGGCTCCCTAAGCCTAACTCGTCACGTGTTGGTGTCAATACGGCGCAATCATAATTGTAGTCGAACTGTGTCGGGTCCACCCTTCGGGTGTATCAAGCCCTAGGGTGTCAACCCCTGGACACCATGAACATGAGTGCACAGTCCCGATCTACTGGTACTCGTGCATGTTTTCTCCAGCTACGGACTATGTGCACGACCAGAGTCCGCCCGGAACTACACCGGCGTACCCTCTGCCGTCGCTTTTATTCACTTACCTCCAGTCCAGTAATCGTGCCCCCACCCTAGCCTAGTCCCTAGGGTCATGATGATACTAACTTGGGATTACTGCTGGAGTGGGCCCCCATTGCTAGGATTTTTCTAGTGGGTTAAGTACGGTTTAACCCTCTTGCTAATCCTGGATTAACTTGGTTAAGTGTAACGATGAGTTCACGACTTAACCCCGATTAATCTACCAAGCCCAAATTGGTTAAGTATTAAGTGGACCATGACTTAACCCTAATCACGAGGCATTAATTAATTTAATGCGCCTTAACCTCTCACATTAGACCTTGTTGTGGTTACTAGTTAAGCCGGGCGGGTCCGGGTAGCTTTACACCACAACTTGGTCTAACCTCGGGTTCAAGGTACAACATGACCAACTTCTCACATTGGGTCCTATTGTTTGTAGCAACTAGTTAAGTCGGTCGGTTCCGGGTAGGTTTACGCTACAAACTCAACCCAACCTCGAGTTGGCCACACTTATCTTTTCTAAGTGTCATGTCCATCATGTTTCCAAAACATGTTACAAGTTTTCAAGCAATTGGGTAGACCTAACTTAATAGGTAAATTCCCAATGGGTAGACCTAACTTAATAGGTAAATTCCCAAGCTTATGTTTTATGTCTTTTAAGTTTACCCAACCCCAAACGCAATCCCATCGCTTACATATCGCAATAGCGCATAAAGGATAGAAAGAGGGAACTTGGCATAATCATGACATAAAGGTATTGAAGCCACAAGCTTAACATGGTGGCATATGAAATGTTCATATGTTCATACACTTGCATATTACATTTTTAGGCCTCAAAAGCATGCATAAAACCAAACTTAGCATATTGGTGATACATGGTGCTAAATGACATGTAGAGATGGCCATAAGTTCGCATTTAGCCTCACATGCAAGTTATCATAAGAGATATGATAACTTACATGTTGCTAAAATGCAACCTTTGGCATAAAGCTTAAAGCTTTATGTTCATAAAGCCAAAATAAGATTGCATAACATGATAGCATGAACAAAATGTTCAACCCAAACTTGCGTAACATAACTTGGCATACTTGCATATAAACTTGCATATCACAACATGATAAACTTGCATATAAACTTGCATATCACAACATGATAAACTTGCATATAAACTTGCATATCACAACATGATAAACTTGCATATAAACTTGCATATCATACATTTAACTTTAGAGTTTAAGTATGAAAGTAGAATAGGGCTTACAATGCTTAAGAAGTCACAAAAATATGACAAAGCCCTTATGAAATCAATTAAACCCAAAATGCAAGCAAAACCCTTGAGCCAAAATGATCAAGACTCTTTCTTTATGATGCAAATATATAAAATTGACTTGAATGCAAGCTAATGATGCTCATACAAGTTTGAAAACACTTGTATGCATGGAAAATCACTTAGGAATTTATTTAGGAATTTTATGAAGAGAGTGGAGGCCATGAGAGGATTGATTTTGCCATAGTTTAGTTGTATGAATGAATAATGATGATTTAGGGTAGGTTAGGGTCTTATTTATAGATTAGGCAAGTGTTTTAGGCCATAGGATTAAACCTAGATTCAATCCAAGCCATCAAAGCATGTCTTGGGGAAGAAGTCAAGTGTAGGAACCATCTAGGGCCTTTAGATTAAAGATGAACCATGAGAACCATTCAAATGCAAAATCTGCATTTGAGCGAATCGGCCCACGGGTTGACAGCCAAACACCCTGGATTAACCCCTAGTCGACCCAGCGGGCTCGGGTCGACCTCAAAAATCGGCCGGTTCGGTTATTCCCCTCTCCCAATTCGCTGTTTTGAACATTTTTGCATATTTATTTATTTAATTTTCAATTATATATATATCAATATATATATATTTCTCTGCGCAACCCATTTCACTTAATTAAGTATACTTTAATTTGGGAATTTTTCGTGAAACTTCGCGAGGCCATATCTTGGTCATACGGACTCCGATTTTCGAAAACTCGGACTCTATTTCGCGTATTTTTCCGAGACGAACGCAATGGCATAGCCCGTTTCCCTTGATTCAGATTTTACAGTTTAATTCTGCCTCCATTTATGTTATAACATGTTATTCAAAAATACGGGTTGTTACATAATTCCAGGCACAAACACCGTTTGCTTTCCATAAAACATGAAACAGAATACCCAGCAAATAACATCCAAGGACTCAGACATCACTATATTCTGCCATGAGGTGTAGACGAATCTGATACCTCCGTGATCACCGAAACATTCAACTCGAAAAGCATTCATATCTGACCATTGGCTTCCCATCAAACCTGGGTGTGAGGCGAGTGAGGCTACGCTAAACAAGGCCATGCTTTTCACAATGCTTCGCTTTGTTCTTTCACCGGCACATTTCACTTCAGATGCCACATTATCATTCCATACCACACGGCAGATTCCCACAAAATATATAACCTCTTAGCTTGTATATCTCAGAGAAGGGTGTTAAGCTAAGAGAAGAGGTGACTTATCTGCCACCGAACAGATATACATTTTGTGGACATCATTTGTTGTGACTTAGAATACAATGTCAGACAAACCATCCATACAAATTCGTTCTGCGACTAAACGAATCCGAAGGCGCTTTATTCCTTGGCTATTACTAAGCGAGAAGCCCTTGTAATATGAAAGTTCATCAAATATGTTGGGACTACTGTTATAAATAATCTCATAGTGGGAGCTTCCCAAGATATCAACAAGTAGACCTTTCGATGTGAAGATCTCTGATCTTCAACCATCGTCTTCAATATGTTCATTTTCTCTATTTCATCATATCATTATTTGAAATGGTTTTTGGATGGGAATCACTCAAATCTGATCACGGTCTTTTCGAATAATCATCGTGTCTTTGAAAACAATATGGATATACAGGACTATTAAGTCTCTTCCATATTAAGTTGGTTAATCCAAACCTTTCATTGACTTAATAAAATCCTTAATTCCTTAATTTAGGAATTCATCCATAAAATCGCTCCATTTGATCTTTAACAAAGATTCATTAAAACTTAACAAAGATTTATTTTCAATTTCACCTCATGTTTGATCTAAGAAAATATTTCAACAATGCTTATTTAGTCTTCAATCAAAAGATTTATTTATTCTTCGACCATTGATTTCACATTTCAAATCATATCTTTTAGAAAAAGATTATTCAAATCATAATAAAGATTTATCCTCAACTTTACTTAGGGAAATTGTTCCAATATCGTCATGTTAAATCTTGATTAAAAGATTTCTCAGTTCTTAAATAAATACTCCTCATGTCAAATTATGAGTTTAAACGAGTTAAAATCATATGGTTTAACTCTTTAATGGGTTAAAGATGATATTATTTAAGAAATCATTCACGACAAACTCAAACCAATTAATATTGAGTAAAAAAATTGCACATAAATGATATCAGCTTATATTCGATATAATTTTCAATATTCAACAAATACTATGGGTGGAATAATGTTATAATCACCCTTTGAATTCCTCGAATAGTACGAGTTCCATCTGCGGAATTTAATACCAAGTGTATGATGATTATTTCTATCCAAATCCAATTAATTCATAATTGGAAAACTTTAGTCTTGTTAAAATTAAATCTTCAAAAACATCATTCTACAGTACTCGGGTTGCCTTTCAATCCATTCCAACCCTCGCCTAGATAAATAAACGTTGGCCAGGTATGTTCCAGACACTGGTTGCTACATCCCTTTCCTTAATTATACACATCTTTTATTTTTCTAAATCTCAAAGTTGGGATTAATGGTTTCCGCATACTCGGTTTACTTTCGTTTATCTGCTTCTTAAACCAAATTATCATTAAAACACTTCATTTACCATCTATAAATGTCAACCAAAGATTTAGATAAGAATTGTTAGGTTTAAAATCTTTAATCTTAATGCTGTTGAAAAAATATTGCAAAAAGCATTGCTAAATAGCTTAAATTGGCTTGTTTGATTTAATTAACCTTTCCATTATTCAAAACTTTATATTTTTTTAATCCAAATCACTTTTAAACCATTTATTATGATTTATTATATTTTTTCCTATTTTTAATAATTTAAAAATATTCATTTATAAAGATTTTTCCCAATTTGGTCACCGAACTACAATACCGTGATTTTTATTCAAATTTGATTTGAACATAGTTCAAAATCTATGGATTGAAATCTTAAATTTCTTTTTAATTTGAAAACTAATACCATTTAAAAACAATTTTTTTAGGTAAATCCAATTTAATTTTGAACCTGTACATTCATTTGAAGTTAATGGCCGAAATTCGTGATATATCGTAGCAAGAGTACTCTAGTTAATCATATTTCAGTTTTATCTCAAAATTATTCTAGTTCACTTCAAATACGTTTGATAATTCATTTAAAACACACATAACCTCACTTCAAATTAATATTTCCAATATTTTCCTTTTAATTCAATTATTTATTTTAATAGAATATAATATTAATATTATATTAATATTTTTCAAATATTATCTTTTTGAATTCCAAACTTTCGAAATCTCAAATTAAACATAACGTAAACTCATTTGTACTTTTAATTTGAGTTTAAAACATCATTTACATAGCTAACTCAAATTCAAATTTAAAATCACTATTTCAAATTGATTTTACTATTCACTTTGAAGTTAAACATGTCATATTGCATCAAATTCCTTTCAAATTGATTTCCACCTTTACAATATTTTTAAAATTAACTTGAATTTCATTTCTGTCCACTCTTGGATTTAAATTTCCAACTTTATTTTTCATAAATTATTTTCACTTAAATGAATATAATATTCATTAATATTATCAAATTGGAATGAGACTTAACCAATACTCTTATAATACCATAAAATTGGGTATAATATATGAATGATATTATATTAACATTAATAACAACTATAAATTCACCCATAGCAACCATTCAACAATTTCACAATATCTACAATATAAGTATTATAGTAATTAACGCTTATAACTTGTATGCAATTAAATTCACAACCATTCAACTAAATCAACTTTATAATCAAATTATGATTATAATAAACATCCAAACATGGTTAAAGTAGTTCCTACCTTTATTTCTAGTCCATTAATTTTTCGGTAGAACATAAACTTGAGCTAGCGTAACTTTTCACTGTCTTTACTTTTTTTCCAAACTTCTTTCTAGACAAAATTATATAAATATATATATATATATATATATATGAGGAGGGGGGTTTAGCCATGATATAGGAAGAGAGATAAGGAAGGCCATGATGGGTAGAGGGTGTATGGGTGTGGAGGGGAAGGGAGGCCGAGAGTGTGGGTGTAGAAGACGGTG
Organism: Allium sativum; assembly: GCA_030737875.1. Lineage (NCBI taxonomy): Eukaryota > Viridiplantae > Streptophyta > Magnoliopsida > Asparagales > Amaryllidaceae > Allium > Allium sativum. Next base: position 25,592,672 of record JASFAX010000024.1, read on the forward strand.
AAGGTGTGTTTTATGAGGTGAGAGAAGAGGAGGTTAGGATGGTGGTGAAAGGCTTAGACTAGGAGAAGGAAGCGGATGGAAGCCATGAAAGTAAAAGGAGAAAGCTTGGAAATTTTGGTGATGAATGAAATGAGGTATGGGTGGGATTATATAGGGTAGAGAGAGGGTATTTAAGTCTTTTTTTAAAGGGGCACTTGTCATGCTACTTAACTAAGTTAGGACACATGTTAGTTAAGTGATTATTCATCTTTATTTATTTAAATATTAAAAATAAAGATACACATGTCACCTTTTAAGCATACTTAATAATCATCTTTATGCAGTTAAAGCCGCACTAAAGTCCCTGTAATGTCCTCGCTATAGCCCATAATGCTCCTCAACCACTACACTATTTCAGTTTAGCACTAATGAATGGTAGATCCACCTTTAGCCCTGTAATTTTCTGCTGCATCCGCTAAATCAAGGTTTTTCCGCTTTAGTAGTATGATATATAGAGCTTGATTTGACTAGTTTTATTTTTAAAAATTCAATAAGTTAAGCGTAAGTGCTAAATTTAAGGCATAAAAGCCTAATATGTGGTAACAATCATTTACACTCATCAAACTTAGCATGCACAACTAGATATTCCTTGAGTTTGTTATATAAGATTAATTAATATTAGTTTCTTGCACACATGTAATATGAGAAAGATGATTAATTAATTTTCACATATTTGGTTTTACATCTAATGAACATTTTTACGCCTTCGCTATATCCTCGTTATTCCCCGCTACATCTTTTTGCACTCTACCGCTATAGAACCGCTTAGCGCTTTAACTACATAGCTAAGCATGTGTTATATATTATATTAAAGGTAAATTATAGCTTAAGAACTATGTTAACAAAGTTAACATGTCACTACAACGTTCGAACAACTTGTTTTGACAAAAGTTGATGCTATTGTTAGTACATTTTCCGATCACGTTTTACAGTTTTAAATAAAATGTATTTAAATTAATAAATATAAGTTATTGATAAGTTATAGGTATAAATACAAGTCATTAATAAATACAAGTTATTGTTTGTACATTTGCGATCACATTTTACAATTATAAATAAAATGTATTATCAAAATGTATTACCAAATTTGAAATAGGTTTTATTATCATTTTTAAATTAATAAATACAAGTTCATTTGGTTATAAATTCTTATTGATAAGTTATAAAAACTATTTCAGGATTATACGATAAATTTGTTGATCATAATAAACTGATAAAACTTCTTAAAGTCAATATAGATATTAAATTCAACTTATTATAAAATTCGAATCATATTCGAAATCATTTAAATTTGTAATTTCAAATTGGTAAAAATATAGGTCGTTACAGATATGTTATGAACCTTAACATCATGGAACATAGAAATATGATAAATTTTCAAAATACTTTCATTAATATCCCCACTACAAATTTTCATCACAAAACCCACGATCTGGTCAAATATAATTATTACAAAATATAATCATAAAATAAACCTATAAAGATGGCACCTCGGTTGATTAGATATTAGATATTGGCAATAAACAGTTTTGCCATTACATACATCCAAAACAAACACGACATAAAGAAAACTCCAACATAGCCAATTGTCTCTTATACATCATTGGAAGCCTATTTAAAGAAGTACTTGGAAACCATTACCCTTAACCTACTCAAATGAGTATCCGAGAGTTCAAAGGGAGAATAAAAACTTCGAATCAGTCAGTAGGCTGGTATGAATGATAACAAGTACCCGGTAACAACCCGGGTTTCGACAGACCGAATTTTTTTGGGAATCTAGTCCGCCGAGACCCCGAGTTGGGTGCTCTGGTATCCTGATGAAAAGATAGAGATAACGAAACATGTCAGAGTTCATAAAGCAGCGCACAGCAGAAGGAATAAAATATAATTTATTCAAAATAGCATTACCTTAATAATAATACTGCCAAGCCAGTATCCAAGCAATACTATCTCTGTCATGAACCTAACCTGCGCATGTTGTGAGGAGGGGGTCAGAACATAAGTTCTGTGTGACTGGACTATAATAAACTCTTGTGTAACCCTACATATACCGTTCAGTTATAATTTCTTGTTTATTAGGTTATTCACAATATTAGCACCCAAAGCCAAACCCATGTCATTCTCGTCCACTTACTAGTAGACTTAACCTAATACATCGTATATGTAATTTTTTCCCAACACGTATAATCCTTTCCATGTATAGTACAGTCCCTTGCCATATATCGTACGGGCTTTATCACGTAATTCTATACTACTTCAACGTAGTGCCACCATTCTTGAAATCGTTTGGACTGCCACCCTTGATCTGGCTAGTTTTCCTTATCATGAACTATCGAGTGTTCAACTAGGATTTATGCCACCTAGGACCACTAGGGATTATGCTACCTATTGAACGTTTTCTAGATTCGATTAGGGTTTATGCCACCTAGGACTACTAGGGATTATGCTACCTGTCGAACAGCGCCCTTTTCCCACGTATGTATCGCGAATCGTTTCTGATGTCTAGGTGCACATGTACACTATATGTGCGGCCCGAGTCCCGTGACAGGGCTAAATCAAGAAATACGGAACTCGGTCGCGAGCTTTAAGTTATCTGCCGATGCAAATGCTAAGCTCTGTTTTTCTACCAGTGGATATGGTCCCACATGACCCCTCCCTCAACTAATGAAAGGCAATCCAAGAAAATCAAGCACGAGAACTATACTCCTGCCACCTATGCCCCACTTTCCTATTGGCCAGCCTCACCCATAACTAGATAGCAAGTATATGGTATGTTGGGAGTTCTCTGCCTTTCCGCATGCGTACTACGATTGACTGAAGATGGTAGGTAGACGACGAGTACTATCACAGGGCTATACAAGATATCGTCACCTCACGCTAGTCCATCATAGTCTTTAGGTTGCCTTATATTGCAACCAAGGAATACTATTGGTTCTCCTACCGTAGACCTTAACCTCTGTGAGCCCAGGCGGATCATCTGCAACCTCACAGAGGGATTCCAAGAGTACCCTCACGTTCTCCGAAGCTACATGCTTTATAACCCAGTCCGCTGGAGCCTTTTTCGAAATCAGATAAACGTTCGCTCCTCCTCGTGTGCTTGTTAAGCGATGATCTACCGTATCGAGTTATTCATCTATTTATTGACTGGTTTAGTTTCCTTGACTAAGAATTATTACTTAGTTGTTCTTAACTAAGGTTTACCACTTAGTTTCCTTTCCCATTAATCTTGTTAACTAAGGTTTATCACTTAGTCCCCTTGACTAAGGATTACCACTTAGTTCCCGTTCTCGATCGTTTTCTTGACTAAGGTTTATTGCTTAGTTTTCTTATTAACTAAGGCTTGTTAATTAATTATCATTCTCATTGTTTTACTTAGTCAATTATCGTTACCTTGGACATCAGACCACATATTCTCGCTTTATAATTCAACTTGTTGACTAAGGTTTTCCCATGAATTCAAGCATGACTTAAGTTCTCTTTTATTCAGTGATAGCGCATGGGTGCTTTCCCATAGTTCTTGCTTAGCTTACCCCATATTATAGGTTATCCCACCCTTCAGGTCTTACATTACATCTTAAGTCATAGTCTTTCTATGTCCCTAGGACAGGTTTACCCCCTAATTAACCCTTTGACTATTTCAACTTCGATTTATAATAGGTAGTTAACATTCCCTATTTCCGTTTTCGGTTAAGTTTTGTTCATATGTTCATGTCGACTTAACCCCATCTCCGTGTAACGTTCATTCATAAATTTGGTTAAGTGTTGTCTTTGAATTCATGACTTAACCCTACGAATCATGTGCCATTAATTAATTATTAATGCACCACAACCTCTCACATTAGACCTGTTGTTGTGGTCACTGGTTATGCCGGGCGGTTCCGGGCAGAATTACACCACAACTCAGTCTAACCTCGGGTTTTAAGCGCGATATGACTAACTTCTCACATTAGGACCAATTGTCTGCAACCACTGGTTAGGCCGGGCGGTTCCGGGCAGGATTACATCGCAAACTCATCCTAACCTCAAGTTAGCCACGTTTCATGTTTGGTTCATGTCTATTCTAATTGGCATATATCAAGTTCATAATCATGTCAAAAAATATTAAGTTCATGTTATGCCAATTACCCAACTTACAAGCATGTTCTTATAAATGTCAACTACCAATTCATGCCATGTTCACGTTCGTTTTAGATGTCAAGTTCATAAGCATATTCTAAATGTCATATTTCAAGTTTCATAATCTTGTCCATATTTACATTACACAAATTACTCAACCATGTTCATGTTCAATGCATTTCAATAGTGCCATAATTCAAGTATCAAGTTCAATCTAGATGCCAAGTGTCAATTTTCCAAATCCAAGCTTTACCCAAAAACCCAAATTTATATTCATGCTTGTAATCCCATTGTTACGTCTATCATTAAATTCATAATTCATATTCATGTCAATTTCATGTTCAAGTTCTAGATGTAAACTTCATGTCAAATTCCAGATGTCAATTCATATCAATTTTGTGTTCTTATCCAAATTCAAGTTATAATACAGGTTTTATTCTAGAGACATGTGCCCATTAACAAATCCATAAGTCAATTTCATGCTTAAATCAATGATATCAATTCTATGCCAAACCCCAAATCATGTTTATGCGTATAATTCTAAATTTGGTTTACGCATTCAGGTTTTGTCAATGTTATATTACGCCCAACCCTCTTTGTAATTTATAACCAAACCCTGCAGTTCATGTCATAGCCCAAAACCGAGCGTTTCCCTTTTCGCTTGCAATAATCATTCAATCTTATTTATTTTATGATAGATCTAGTCTCGAGATAGCCTTACTATTAAAAATCAAAAAGGGAAAGAATAAAAGGAGGCACATAATCGTAGGCATAATAATTAAAATCAAGCACATGATAATATTAAACGTTATGGATTCAACAATTTCATTTCATGTTTACATATGGAATGTTTGAACGATAAATAATAATTTTACACAAGATGTGCATTATAACTCCACTCACAGTGTTTGTCTTCTTCAAAATAGGAACGAGATTAATCTTCGAACTGATTTCCCCCTTTTTGTTGCTTTTGATTCATCTTTGATTGATTTCATGTCCAATTCAATTTATCTTTGATTTCATATGCGGCTTAGGTTGCAGATCTGAATTCCTTATCTTTGCACAGTGATTTAGATCTAAGCCTCTTTTCTTTTTCATTCACGATTGTAGTAATTCTAGATCTCATTCTTTTTTAATTTTAAGAATAGATGTTGTAGAGAAAAGAGAGAAGAATAGATCTAAGATTTACTTAGATCAATAGCTTGAGGAGGAAGAAGAGATCAAGTTAGAAGAGAGCCATGGCCTTGCCATGAATTGTTGCGGAGTTTAGAATGAGCCTAGGGTGTTTATATAGGTGTTAGACCAACGTACCAGGCCCAAAAACTCATCCAGGTGCTCAAAAATGAACATGGATAGCTTCTGGGGCGAATTACCCGCTTCTGGACCAAAATTTCCGCTCCAGGTCGCTACAGGTCGACCTCCCAGTGGGGGGTGGGGGGTCGACACTATGGTCGACCTCCCCCCTGGGAGGTCGACCCTATGGTCGACCTGGTCATTTTTTTTCTGTTCTGGGCTGGGCTGTTTTCTGATTTTCCGCTGAAACTTCAGAAGGTTATAACTCCTTCATATGGACTCTGATTTTTGAAAACTTGGACTCTATTTCATGCAAAATTTCGAGAGGAACGCAATGGTGATGTCCATTTTGCTTAATTCCTATTATTTAAATTAAATATCCTTATTTTACTATCTTCTCCGTTACACACACTATTATCGAATTAATTTTTCTTCTCTTCCTTGTATTAATTAATTCTCATTATACATCACCATTATTTACCTATCTAAGCATATTTTCATAAATTTTATTTCATTTTTAATTATATTAAAAATGCGGGGTGTTACATTCTCCACCCTTAAAGAATTTCATCCCCGAAATTCGATAAGAGTAAAATAGATAATCCCTCGCAACATCCAATTAGTGTTCATCCAATTGTTGCAACATTGTGCACATGTGCACATGTGCAAAGTGAAATACATTATAGTAAAGCATGTATGCCTAATTTGGATCCACCTATATGTATGCAAACTTTAAAAAACTTTTCAAAACATGATGGTCACATCCTAAATATACTTGCAGTTCTATATGGATGCAATATTTTTGAAAAATCAAAACATTTTCCATCAAATTTTCCCATACTCTTGTAGAATAAGAGCATAGTTCATCCAATTTTCGCATCCAAAACCCTACCAACCATCTTTTAATTCGAGATTTAGAAAAATCTAATTTTCCAAATTCGATTTCTTATGTTACGAAAAGGTATAAAACGGAAAAATTCACATCCTCCGTTTTTCTTTTCTAATTGTACTTGGATTTTTATATAACTATTCTATTAAGATTTCCTATTTTCTTGTCCAAGCACAACCACATAAGAATATTTCTTTCTCGTATTTTCGACTTTATCTTGAAATAATTTCATATTTATTCATCTTTTTCTTGAGATTTTAATTTTCTTTCCCCCGTCTTGTTTTATTGCTTTACTGAATTTATTGTTTTCTTGTTAGTTAGGCTATTCTTTAGCTTATTTGGCTTAGTCCAGTTTCTCATGTTATATTATTTATTTATCTTTTCAAATAAGCTTTTCCGTTTTCTAGTCAAACAGTATCCTACACGGCTACAACTATGGGCCAAGGATCTTAAGACTTTATTACCTCTGACAATCACGAGTCCACCTAACAGGGTCTATATAATTGCTTGCCCTTCATCACCTAGTAGTCACTACCAGTCCATGTTGTGTATTACTAGCCTATCCTTTTCTTTTTCTCAAGCAACAATTCTAGGTCTCAATGCTTATGCATTCTACGAGAAATTTGTTTACCCAATTTTTTTTTAACAATAATCAAAATTTAATAGAATAGAGATTTCAAAAACTCCTTTTACAAAATACAACATTTTCCTTTCAAGATTTTCATATATGAGAACTAGTGAGCTATATATATGTATGTGTGCTCCTTTTCATGAGAGAATTCTTTCAAAACAAGAAATCGTTGTTTTACATAATATACCCCACTTTATTTTAAAACCCAATATTCACTTTTCAAACATCAAGATACTTTTAAGATCAAATCTCAAAAAATACCACAATTTTATTTTTTTTACAAATTCAAGTTCTTAAAAGTTTATTATTGTGTCAGACTCAAAGCGGGTTTTCCACTCAACTAGGCTTCTCTAGGTACTTTCACAAATTCAATTTTCTCTACTGTATATATTCCTAATCCATTTTCACACTTTAACCTTTTTTTTTAATTTCTAAGGTTTTACTTCTAGACCCACTACTCTGGAAATACTAATATTTCAGTTTCCATTCTATGGGATACTCTCTAGCTCCAAGTCATATTGTACACTTTCCCAACCACCTAATTGTTTCCAAAATTTCTATGTCCATGCCTTTAGTGTACAAACCAATATCCCAACTCTTTACATGTCTAGTGGGCTACTATATGGGTTTAGGTTTATATATATAATATATTTATATTTTAGAAAATACAAATACGTTCACTCATTATCGCCTTAAGACCACTAAACTGAAGCTCTGATACCAGATGTAACAACCCGGGTTTCGACAGACCGAATATTTTTGGGAATCCAGTCCGCCGAGACCCCGAGTTGGGTGCTCTGGTATCCTGCAGAAAAGACAGAGAGAAAGAAACATGTCAGAGTTCATAAAGCAGCTCACAGCGGAAGGAATAAAATATAATTTATTCAAAATAGCATTACCTTAATAATAATAATACTGCCAAGCCAGTAGTCAAGCAATACTATATCTGTCATGAACCTAACCTGCGCTTGTTGTGAGGAGGGGGTCAGAACATAAGTTCTGTGTGACTGGACTATAATAAACTCTTGTGTAACCCTACATATACCATTCAGTTATAATTTCTTGTTTATTAGGTTATTCACAATATTAGCACCCAAAGCCAAACCCATGTCATTCTCGTCCACTTACTAGTAGACTTAACCTAATACATCGTATATGTAATTTTTCCCCAACACGTATAATCCTTTCCATGTATACGTACAGTCCCTTGTCGTATATTGTACGGGCTTTATCACGTAATTATATACTACTTCAACGTAGTGCCACCATTCTTGTAATCGTTTGGATTGCCACCCTTGATCTGGCTAGGTTTCCTTATCATGAACTATCGAGTGTTCAACTGGGATTTGTGCCACCTAGGATCACTAGGGATTATGCTACCTATTGAACGTTTTCTAGATTCGATTAGGGTTTATGACACCTAGGACTACTAGGGATTATGCTACCTATCGAACAACGTCCTTTTCCCACATATGTATCGTGAATCGTTTTCGATGTCTAGGTGCACATGTACACTATATGTGCGGCCCGAGTCCCATGACATGGCTAAATCAAGAAATATGGAACTCGGTCGAGAGCTTTAAGTTATCTGCCGATGCAGATGCTAAGGTCTATTTTTCTACCAGTGGATATGGTCCCACGTGACCCCTCCCTCAACTAATGAAAGGCAATCCAAGAAAATCAAGCACGAGAACTATACTCCTGCCACCTATGCCCCACTTTCCTATTGGCCAGCCTCACCCATAACTAGATAGCAAGTATATGGTCTGTTGGGAGTTCTCTGCCTTTCCGCATGCGTACTACGATTGACTGAAGATGGTAGGTAGACGACGAGTGCTATCACAGGGCTAAACAAGATATCGCCGCCTCACGCTGGTCCATCCTAGTCTTTAGGTTGCCTTATATTGCAACTAAGGCATACTCTTGGTTCTCCTACCGTAGACCTTAACCTCTGTGAGCCCAGGAGGATCATCTGCAATCTCACAGAGGGATACCAAGAGTACCCTCACGTTCCCCGAAGCTACGTGCTTCGTAACCCAGTCCGCTGGAGCCTTTTTCGAAATCAGATAAACGTTCGCTCCTCCTCGTGTGCTTGTTAAGCGATGATCTACCGTATCGGGTTATTCATCTATTTATTGACTGGTTCAGTTTCCTTGACTAAGAATTATTACTTAGTTGTTCTTAACTAAGGTTTACCACTTAGTTTCCTTTCCCATTAATCTTGTTAACTAAGGTTTATCACTTAGTCCCCTTAACTAAGGATTACAACTTAGTTCCCGTTCTCGATCGTTTTCTTGACTAAGGTTTATTGCTTAGTTTTCTTATTAAGTAAGGCTTGTTACTTAAATATCATTCTCGTTGTTTTACTTAGTCAATTCTCGTTACCATAGACATCAGACCACATATTCTCGCTTTATAATTCAACCTGTTGACTTAGGTTTTCCCATGAATTCAAGCATGACTTAAGTTCTCTTTTATTCGATGATAGCGCATGGGTGCTTTCCCATAGTTCTTGCTTACCTTACCCCATATTATAGGTTATCCCACCCTTCAGGTCTTACATTACATCTTAAATCATAGTCTTTCTATGTCCCTAGGACAGGTTTACCACCTAATTAACCCTTTGACTATTTCAACTTCGATTTATAATAGGTAGTTAACATTCCCTATTTCCGTTGTTGGTTAAGTTTTGTTCATATGTTCGTGTCGACTTAACCCCATCTCCTTGTAACGTTCATTCATAAATTTGGTTAAGTGTTGTCTTTGAATTCATTACTTAACCCTACGAATCATGTGCCATTAATTAATTATTAATGCACCACAACCTCTCACATTAGACCTATTGTTGTGGTCACTGGTTATGCCGGGCGGTTCCGAGAGGAATTACGCCACAACTCAGTCTAACCTCAGGTTTTAAGCGCGATATGACTAACTTCTCACATTAGGACCAGTTGTTTGCGACCACTGGTTAGGCCGGGCGGTTCCGGGCAGGATTACATCGCAAACTCATCCTAACCTTGAGTTAGCCACCTTTCATGTTTGGTTCATGTCTATTCTAATTGGCATAAGTCAAGTTCATAATCATGTCAAAAAATATTAAGTTCATGTTGTGCCAATTACCCAACTTACAAGCATGTTCTTATAAATGTCAACTACCAATTCATGCCATGTTCGCGTTAGTTTTAGATGTCAAGTTCATAAGCATATTCTAAATGTCATATTTCAAGATTCATAATCCTGTCCATATTTACATTACACAAGTTACTCAACCATGTTCATGTTCAATGCATTTCAATAGTGCCATAATTCAAGTATCAAGTTCAATCTAGATGTCAAGTGTCAATTTTCCAAATCCAAGCTTTACCCAAAAACCCCAATTTATATTCATGCTTGTAATCCCATTAACAGGTTACGTCTATCATTAAATTCATAATTCTTATTCATGTCAATTTCATGTTCAAGTTCTAGATGTAAACTTCATGTCAAATTCCAGATGTCAATTCATATCAAGTTTGTGTCTTACCCAAATTCAAGTTATAATACAGGTTTTATTCTAGAGACATGTACCCATTAACAAATCCATAAGTCAATTTCATGCTTAAATCAATGATGTGAATTCTACGCCAAACCCCAGATCATGTTCATGCGTATAATTCTAAATTTGGTTTACGCATTAAGGTTTTGTCAATGTTATATTATGCCAACCCCCTCTTTGTAATTTATAACCAAACCCTCCAGTTCTTGCCATAGCCCAAAACTGAGCGTTTCCCTTTTCGCTTGCAATAATCATTCGATCGTATTTATTTTATGATAGATCTAGGCTCGAGATAGCCTTGCTATTAAAAATCAAAAAGGGAAAGAATAAAAGGAGGCACATAATCGTAGGCATAATAATTAAAATCGAGCACATGATAATATTAAACATTATGGATTCAATAATTTCATTTCATGTTTACATAGGGAATGTTTGAACGATAAATAATAATTTTACACAAAAAGTGCATTATAACTCCACTCACAGTGTTTGTCATCTTCAAAATAGGAACGAGATTAATCTTCGAACTGATTCCCCTTTTTTGTTGCTTTTGATTCATCTTTGATTGATTTCATGTCCAATTCAATTTATCTTTGATTTTATATGCGGCGTAGGTTGCAGATCTGAATTCCTTATCTTTGCACAGTGATTTAGATCTAAGCCTCTTTTCTTTTTCATTCACGATTGTATTTATTCTAGATCTCGTTCTTATTTAATTTTAAGAATAGATGTTGTAGAGAAAAGAGAGAAGAATAGATCTAAGATTTATTTAGATCAATAGCTTGAGGAGGAAGAAGAAATCAAGTTAGAAGAGAGCCATGGCCTTGCCATGAATTGTTGTGGAGTTTACAATGAGCCTAGGGTGTTTATATAGGTGTTAAACCAACGTACCAGGCCCAAAAACTCATCCAGGTGCTCAAAAATGAACCTGGACAGCTTCTGGGGCGAATTACCCGCTTTTGGACCAAAATTCCCGCTCTAGGTCGCTACAGGTCGACCTCCCTAAGGGGGGATCGACACTATGCCTGGGAGGTCGACCCTATGGTCGACCTGGTCATTTTTTTTTCCTTTTCTGGGCTGGACTGTTTTCTGATTTTTCGCTGAAACTTCAGAAGGTCATAACTCCTTCATACGGACTCCGATTTTCGAAAACTTGGACTCTATTTCATGCAAAATTTCGAGAGGAACGCAATGGTGATGTCCATTTTATATTTAAATTAAATATCCTTATTTTACTATCTTCTCCGTTACACACACTAATATCAAATTAATTTTTCTTCTCTTCCATGTATTAATTAATTCTCATTATACATCACCATTATTTACCTATCTAAGCATATTTTCATAAATTTTATTTCATTTTTAATTATATTAAAAATGCGGGGTTTACATACCCTAAAACCAATAGAGATCCAGTGAGACCACATCGCTCCACGGAACGGGGTTCACATCTCTCTTCTATCATATAACGCAATAACTATCCATACGCTTCTACAATCGCAATAGCTATACTGTAAAATCCCCACAATATCACCGCTATTTCCCATAGCGCTCTTCAACCGCTGTGCTATTTCAATTTAGCGCTGATGAACAGTTTATCCATGTTTATCCCCGCTATTTCCCCCTACATCCGCTAAATCGAGGCTTTTTAGCATCCTCTTTAGCAATATAAATAAAAAGAGTTTGATTTATCAAGTTTTCTTTCTAAAAAATTCAATAAGTTTAGCATAAATGGCTAAATTTAAGGCATAAGTGCCTAATATATGGTAACAATAAATTACCCTCATCAAATTTAGCATTCATAACTGCGATATTCCTTGATTTGATTATATAAGACTAATTAATATCACTTTCTTATACACATATAATGCAAGAAAGATGATTAATTAATTTTCAAATATTTGATTCTATATCTAATGAACACTTTTGCGCCTTCACTATTTCCCCACTTTATCCTCAATACACCTTTTTGCACCTACGCCGCTATAGAACCGATAAGCGCTTTAATTACACAACGTAGTGGTTAGAATAACAATAGTAGTAGTAATAATAATGTGCTTAAGTGCAATATAATGCGGATTACCATCCCGCTTCTTCTAACTAACTGTGTTGACTATCTTATACTTATTATTAAAATAGTAAGTTACGCACTTGCCTATAAGTTACATATGTGTTGAATTTGGGATTACCCATCACAACCTATATTTTAGGATCGTTCATCCCTAACCATTCCAACGACAATCTTCCCATCATAAATGTATAAAAAATTCATGAGCTAACTCCTCATTTGACATGCGCTATCCACACCCACTTCATAGTCTTTTCTGTAATGACTAGAACTCATCAACACATGTAGATGATAACCATAAACATGCCATAGTTTTACAAGTAGGATGACTATGAACCATTAAATAAGTTTTATCTAGTAACCCAGGAATAATTAAAATGTATTAATATACCCAATATCCATTCCATTGGCATCTTCAATGTAAACATAATTATTAACCCTATTGGCATCCCCAATATAACATGGTTAATTAATTCCTAATGGTATCTTCAATATTACATGATTCATTTACTCTCATTTGTGTCCCTAATATACATATCAATCATGTTTCAAAAGATTATCAATAACTAATATCATAAAAATTTATGGTTAAATGCCATATTTATCCTATATGCTTTACAAGCATGTCGTCTCTGCTCTTATCGACCCTCTATCAGGGTCTCCATACAAATAAATGACCAAGCCGCTGGTCCAAGCCTACTGAATTCATACGTAGCCTAGCAACCTATGGATTCGAAATGATTTAAAAATAAGGTTTAAAAGTAATCTTGTTGACAAAGTCGAAGATCTATAAGCCAAGAGATGATAGGCCCAAAGTCTTTTGGAAAATAATTAAGAAATAAGCCTTGTTGGCCTAGTCAAAAACGGTAAGGAACAGAGCTAACAACCTCAAGTTTTTTGAAAACAAGCTTGTCGTGATGCCAGGGTTTAGAGGAAATAGCCTCAAAACTTTAGTAAATGAGTTTGAAAACAAACCCTAATAACCACAAATAGTGATGAGAAGGATGTAAGTGATAAACCTCAAGATTTTATAAAAAAGTTAGAAATAGCCTTGTCGACACAGTCGACACGCAAGGTAAAGAGTTGGTAGGCCTCAAAGTTTTATTACAATAATTAAGAAAATACGACCTTATCGACATAGTCGACAAGGTAAAGAGGATACAACCTCTATACGATTAGAAAACATTAGGGGTGGTAAGCCTTTTATCTTTTACAAGGAAAAGAATCTTATCACCCCAATACGAAGGCAATACAATTGGGAGGACTGGCAGGTTTGAAAACGCAAGTATAAAAACAGGCAATAAGGATTCTTTTGATAAGCCATCTAGATGATGTGACATGCCTCAGGTCCGTTCTATACCATGTTACATGGTATTTCACATATCTAGGACATCTTGACTTGATCGATACGATATGACCATATCGACATGGTTGATATAGCCTTGCCGACATAGTCGATAATCCTGGCCTAACATGTAATTTGCATGAAAACTATTTTGTTGCTTAGTTTGGTTTAATTTTTTACCTACTCCATCTTACTGACAAAATGTTATAGGTTATTAAAAAGTGAAATCAAGGAAATGGTTAACCCCGTTGTGAAATGCGGTACGAAAATAATGTGTTAAAAAGCATATGAGATAGATTGGACAAATTTTTTTAAGTTGACGAATCGAATGTGTGTTCATACCATGGATAACAATTTTAAATATCATGGATCGGTCACTACGTTAGAGCCATGGATCAGATACTTGATTATCAATGGATCGGGAATTCTCTGTTTGATGGATCGGACTATGATACGTACAACTGGATCGGTTATGTATATTCCCATGGATCAGGCATATGAGTTCGTTGTGGATCAGTCATTGCTGGCTTTCACGGATCGGGCAACTTCCTTATGATAGATCGGCATAAAGCTTGCATACGGATCAGGAATTTTAGCATTCCTGGATTGGGCAATCTTGTTATATGGATCGGTCATTCTCATAATAATGGATCGGGCGACATCATCAAATGGATCGGGCAGAAAATCCATGTGATGGATTGGGCATGTACGGTCTCGATGGATCCGCCAAAAACCGCTATTGATCAGCCACGCATTGCACACGGTGAAACATATAATTTGCCAAGGCACACAACGATGGATCATTGAAATTCCATGGATCAGACGCTCCGAAGGATGGATCGGCCATTTTTTGGCACAGTGGCAATTTCGTAATTATGATAGATTAGGCATCCAATCCATAGTCTGGACACATGAAATTTCAGCTTTGCCACTCCACTCCAAACCACACATATAAATACCTCGTTAGTTCCTACATTTAAAGGAACGAATTTTTCCAGCTCGAAGGGCTTGCATTTTCATTCCTCAACAATAAGAAATCGTCTCAAACTCCATTAGAGCTCCATCAAGCTTCATTCAATCATCTCCATCATCGCGAAATCATTGAAGATCATCGAAGTGCTATACTATTGAAGATCTACTTCAATAATCTCCGCAACTTAAGAGATCAAAGCATTTCAGTTAGGGAATGCAGAATGGATCGTTAAGGCAAAATTAACACTAGAGGGGGTGAATAGTGTATTGAAGGAACTTAAGAAAATCTAAAACTTATATCATCTACTATATGATTCACACACCATAGAAACAATAACAAAATCAAACATAAACACAAAAATAAACAAAAATAAAATGCAGAAAAAGGAAAGAACACACCTGTAACGGCCCGGATTTCGCCCGACCTGATCAATCGCTAGATCGACTAAGACCGTTCAAAACCCGAATACGTTAACTTTGGGAATACAACACATTAGAACAACAATAGCAGACTTTTATAAACATCATAATAACGTTACATCAGAGTACAGAATATCAGAGTACATCGAATAAAATTACAGCGGAAGATAAATTATAGTAAATTAATACAATACATAGCGGAAATAAAAAACTAAGGTAGCGGAAGACAACTATGCTCTGGACACAGCTTTAGGCTTCGATCCAGGATCCTGCTAAAGATAAATATGTTCAAAAAGCTACTCGACTGTCCGTGTGAAAAAGATGGGCACCCGAGTTTGCCAGTGAAACAAACTACAGGTCAGTCATGGGACTGGTATGAGAAATCTAACTTAACTAATCTAATAATAAGGCTAATCACAGGACCACGCCGCTAACGCGGAACGGGTTTACTCCATTGGATTTCCATTGCGTAAAAATAAAGTAAATCATTAAACAACATAATGCTTTTTAGAAAAATGAAACCATTATAAAACCCAAGTCCCATCACACAATGCAACGCAAACCGGAGGATAGAGTTTTACCTTATAATGGTCAAAAGATGCTTGATACGATAAAACGGATTTGATATTATTATGAGTGTGTATATGTTTCAAAAACATTTCAATCATAATGTATTAATCATAGACGGCATAGTACCCTATCCTACTATGTCGCCATACTAGTTCTACAATCAAAACTGCGTGGTTCGTGTTGGAAATTGGGTTTCCATCATGAGTCAAGGCTAGGGAGGAGTTCCTTACCGATTCTAGGCACTGTAGCTAATGTCTCAGGATTCCCCGCAGTGAACCATTGGATCCTGCAGGGCCGGTCCGCACATACGATTTTGCGGATTGGCAATTCCTGAACACATGTTTCCCGGTCCTATAGGACCTAATATCCGAGGTGTCTCATTCCATCATCCACATAAGTAAAATGTCAGGCCGTGTAAAACTCAAACACCACTTCTAGCTAGAAATAAACATGTTGTTCTCCCTGCGTTCCCTTCTCTCGTTTTAGACTCCAACCGGGTTGTGAGGCTCGTGAAGCTACATAATACACAAAGCTATCTTATTCAAGCTATGCTTTGATCATCAACCACAAGGCCTGCTTTTCAACAAAAGCCTTGACCATTTGTATCTTAGCATGTCACATTGTCTATCCATACCATACCATTGATTCCTACCGATATATAACCTCTAAGGTCGTACGTCTTAGAGAAGGGTGTTAAACACCAAACAGATATATATGTAGCATAGATCAACAAATACCGTATAAAGGAATACAACATCAGACATACAATCCATTTCCAAGTCCGTTCTGGGTCTGAACGAAACCGGAGGCACCTTATTCCTCGCATATCCGAACAATCAACAAATACGTCCGAACAACTACCACTGCATCCCCTTTCAAGATAGGTACTCCAATCACGGGCATCAGTAGTCCTCATCCATTCGATGTGAAGATCGTCGGTCTTCAATCACCGTATTCAACTCTTCGACTCAGATCGACGAATAGTCATTTGAAATGAGATTGAACTCGGACTTTTCAAATGATCCTCGTATATATATAATTTAAAATCATTTCTTATCGTTAGTATTAATTTATAACGATTAATCTCTAAAAAAAATTATTTAAAAATTATTTAATTTTATTTAACAACACTTCATATCAATAGGCGACCTTGGTACTGTTCTCACCCAAATTTGTTTTACACATTTCTTTGAATCTAACCGTTGGATTTTAACACAATTCATGTCGTTGGAAAGATCTTCCCAAGGTGAACCTAACGGTTTCAGCTTTGGGAAAATCCGACGGTCGGGTCTTTTGGTATAATAATTTAAAGACACGATTCCAAAATGCGAATTACCACGCTCGATTCGTTTGATTTCAGTTTCTATATATATATAATTCTATATAATTCCTTCATCTATATATTTTACTAACAACAAATATCCCTATTTGTATATATAATATCAAGGTATAACATGACACACAATAATGTTTTATCTTTATTATAATTCACATTCACACACTATACATAACAATGTACGTTTTTCTTTCGTCTTTCAAATTACACAAAATGTATATTTTGTTTCCTTATTCTTTTTAATGAAAATTCATTCATTAAAATATACATTTCATCCTTATAATCTTTACTGAAAATCTTTTTACATAAATACGTAAATTTCATACTGTTGTTCTTTTACATGAAAAATGTAATTCCACTTTAATTCCATTACATGAAAAATGTAACTTTTACTTTTATTCAATTACTATCTTTTCATTGGAGTCAACTTATATTAAATTGGAGTCCTTAAACGTTTAATTCTTTCCAATGAAAATGACATTAAAAATTATGCCTCATTTTAATATATGAACATGACACTAAAAACATGTTTCATCTTCAATATATGAACATGATCTTAGAAATATATTTATTTTTAAGATAATAACATAACACTGACATATGTTTTAAATTTCATATATTAACATAACATTAAAAATACGATTATATTTCATATAATTAACATGACTTTAAAATATGAATCTATTTCATATGCATTCACATGTTTCCAACACATGTTTTTATTTCATATGCATTAAAGCTACTCCTAAATATGATTTTATTTTCATATGCAATTAAATGACATTAAAACAAATGATTATGTTGATTTCTTATGCACTCATGTTACACTAAAAACATGATTTCATTTTCACATGCATTTTCATGATTCCAACTATAATCTGAAAATTGATTATTCTATATGTTATCCTTTTATAATAATATTATTTTCCAAAATATTAATTTTGAAATTTCTATTTTAATATTCATTATAAAATGGATAAAATAAATCGATAAACTCGTTCGGGTTTTTTAAAAATGCGTTGCTATTTTTAAAACGGATTAAATAGCCCAACTCATTTTCTTATCCATTTGTATTTTATAATGGGCTAGACCTCTCACATTAAGCCTACGACTTGTGAATGTTGGATGTGTCGGTCGGTTCCGGGCAGGCTTATTCCACAAGTTGGGCTTAACCTCGTGTCATGGCCCGTTTCGTATTTGTGCACTTGGACCTCTCACATTAGGTTCAACATTAGTGGCTGCTGGATATGCCGGTCAGGTCCGGGCAGACTTCCACCACAAATGTAACCTAACCTCGTGTCCAAGCACAATTATAATTTATAATTATAATTAATTTTTCCAAAACATATTATTTGAAATTATCCTTTCCATTAAGGGATCTTAATTTTAAGATATTCTTTATTTCTAAATATCTTGATTTCAAGTATCTTAATATAAATTTATTTGAAATTATCCATTCCATTAAGGGATCTTAATTTTAAGATATTCTTTATTTCTAAATATCTTGATTTCAAGTATCTTAATATAAATTGTAACTTTCCATATTATTATGATTTTATAATAACAACCTTTTCAAGATCTTCCATTTTGAAACCATAATTTTTTTTTACTTTAACATATTGACACCAAAGATGTAATCTTTTTAATTGAATCCTTTTATTGTAACTTTTAGACAATAAAGACTTAATCTTTCTAAATCAACGTCTATTAATTCCATTAATTGAATATAAAATAAAAACATTCCTTTAATTCAAGATTGATAACATTTTGGAAAAAAATCTTCTTAATTTAACATATTGACAATTAAAAAGGTAATCTTTTTAAATTCTAACTTTTTCTTTTTATTGTAACCTCATCCTACTATGTTTCTACTATTACATTAAAAATGTATTTTTAATGTAAAACGTATTTCTTAATAAAAATATGATTCTTTCTAAGTTTTCTAATATTACATTGAAGATATGTTTTTAATGTAAAACATATTTCATAATGAAATATGATTTTTTTTTCTAAGTCCCTAATATTAACATTAAAGTTGTGTTTTTAATGCAAATCATATTTCATAATGAAATATGATTCTTTTCTCAGTTTTCTAATATTACATTAAGAAAATGTAAACTTTTCTATTTAATCTAATTTACATTAAAAATGTAAGTTTTCCTTTTTAATCTTATTTACATTAAAATTGTAAGCTTTACTTCTTTTCTTATTTACATTAGGAAAAATGTAACTTTACTTCTTTTCTATGTTATTTACATGAAAATGTAAACTTCCTACTTTTTAATCTCATTACATGAATATGTAATCTTTTCTTCTTATTCATCTTATTACATGAAAATGTAATTTTCATTTTTAACTAATGAAATCAATGACCTATTTTTCATTTCTAATAAAGTGGCGGTGGAAGTAATGTTCTTTTTCTAACTTAACACATAACGGTGTAAAAATTGTTCATTTCCTAACTTATCACATAACGGTGTAAATATTGTTCATTACATTTCTAACAAATGACGGTGCAAAATAATGTCAATTTCATTTTAACAAATGACAGTGAAAATCATTCTTTTCTTTTTAACAAAATTGATATCTTTTTTTTTTCAAAACAAAGACAAAAATGAAGTCTTTTTATATCAACAAAACAAAGACCAAAATGATATCTTTTATATTAACAAACAAAAGCAAATTCTTTTACTCACACACAAAAATGATTCTTTTTCCATTACACAAAATGATTCTTTTTCATTAACAAAGCTAATATTTTTATATTTAAAACCAAAAATGAAACTTTTATTTACAATCAAAAAGGTACAATCTTTATATTTAACAAAAGTTAAATCTTGATATTTCACACAAACAAAGTTTCAAGCTTTTTTAAAAAAAAAAGTTAAAATCTTTATAAATTATTATTGTGAAAACCCGTAACTTCCCCGTAAGGGAAAGCACGGATAGTTCGAGAACAAGCCACAAAATAGAACGCAGACGGAAGAACATTTCATTGTATATTACAACAATTCCATCAGATTACAAGAATATACAGAGTATAAATGAATAAATATTACATAGAAATATCAGAGATTTAAATTACATTTAAATGCGTAGCAGCGGAAAATAATACAATAGACAACTGAAGGAGATATACGGATACAAAGCTTTCCGGATATCATTCCAGCTGTAAACCAGGATCCTGTGAATATAAATCTGCAAAACCAAAAATACTAGCTGCCCGTGTCAAAATAAAGGCACCCAGAGTTTAGGTCAAAACAATAAACTCCAAGTCAGTCATGTGACTGGTGTGAGAACTAAAATAGTTAATCTTTATTTTTAAAGTTATGTAAATCAAGGGACCACACCGTATAACACGGAACGGGTTTCCTCCCAAGAACACCAGTGCATAAAACAACTGCACAATGCTAAATAAAGAACAATGAAGCTATTATAAGACCCTGGTCTCATCACACAATGCAACACAAACCGGAGGATAGGGTTTTCCCTTATAATAGCCAAAACATGCTTGATACGTTTTAAAACAAATCATTTGATACTATAAGTGAAGAAATCAATTTCAAATCATAAGTATCAATCATAGACGGCATGGGTACCATATATCATGTCGCCATACTAGGCTCTACAATCAAAACCGCAAATGTCACGTATTTGGAAATTGGGTTTCCATCTGTGAACCGAGGCAAAAGATAGTCCTCTACCGATTCGAGACAATCTAGCCTACCATGTCTCAGGAACAGCCGCAACTGCACCTAGGAGCCACAGGGCCGGTCCACCGATGTGGATTAAAATGCCTGAACACTGCGTTTCCCCGCCCTTTGGGGCGTAAATGAGTCCAATGACCCCATCGGTCCCGGATCGACCGATATATCCGAGGCGCCTCGCAACAGCAACAACCACACAGGTGAAAAGTATATAAATGTCAGGGCTGGTAGGTCACTGACACCACCCAAGCTAGAAAGAAATGCATGCCCTCCCTGGATCCTTCTCCCGTTTTTGGTTCACAACCGGGGTGTGAGGCTCGCGAATCAACGCTACACAAATCTATGCCACACAGGTCGTGCTTTGATCATCCACCACAAGACTTTTCTTTTCAAAAGAAGCCTTGATCATTTTCCACTTAGGCATGCCACACAGGCAATTCACTCTATGCGTTTGATATCCATCAGTATATAACCCCTGAGCTCGTACGTCTCAGAGAAGGGCGTTAAGCAAGAGAATAAATTCTCCGCCGCCAAATAGATATATATTTAATAGAAATCAATCACATAGACTAAAATCCAATGTCAGACACACAGTCTATTTACAAGTTCGTTCTGGGTCTGAATGAAACCGGAGGCACCTAGTACCCCGCATATCCATCGATCTCCAAGTACGTCTGGATGATCACCAACTGTTTCCATCTTCTTGGGTGTACAGCCCAATCGAGATCATCAGTAATCACCCAAACGACGTGAAGACCTCCGGTCTTCGACCACCGTCTTCATCTTCGACACCACGTCGAATTAGTTATTCAGAATGGGATAAACCCGGTCTTTCTGAACAACTCGCGTATATATAATAAAAGTGTTACACAAACACAACATACGCCTCATTCCACTTCAGAATATTCTTTTTATTCAAATATTCTTATATTTTGGGAAAGGTTCCCATAAATTTTATCAAAGATAAATTCTTTAAATTTATTCTTTAATCTCCTTTGAATATCAATTCAAACTAGTCGGGATTAGCGAACCACACCGAAGTAATCATTTATTTTAATTTCCCAATCCCAACCTATTCATCCCATGAAGTAAAACTGGTTATACTTCATATCTAACACCACAGTGTTATCGGTAAATTCAATTACTATTTCACATTTAAATCTAATTAAAGATTTAACTATCGCCTGGAGCAAAACTGGTGATACTCCATTCTAACACCTTTTCAATCTAATTAAAGATTCATTAAAACTTCACTTAGTTTTAATCTTTAACTGGGTTAAAGAATCAGTGTCATTTAAAACACAGTTCACGATAAACCCAAAATCACATTCCAATAATTATCGGGTTAAAGAACGAGTGTTATTTAAAACACTGTCCATGATAAACCCAAAAATCAATTCCAATTCAATTCCAATTAAATATCACTTAATTGGTTCACTTCATTAAATCTAAATAAAATGATTTAATCTTTTCTCAACTGGGTTCAAGAATGCTGTTAATAAAGACACCATTCATGATAAACCCAAATCACCTTTGATATTCAATACAAGGCTCTGAATAGAAAATATATCGAATTATATTCAATATCAAATTCTACGACTAACAAATGTCGTATTGGAAATAACGATATAAATATATATCTTTCAAATTTCCATAACAACATCTGTATAATCACGAATTCCAACATCGAAATAATCCAAAGACAATTTCGATTTAAATCCCCTCCAATGCAATTATTGGAAATTCTGGTTATATTTCAAAACCATTTTCAAATTCAATTTATTTATTTAATAACAAATAGAATTTTAATTCTAGTTCAAAACTAGTTCATTTCGATAAAAATCTATTTTTATCTTTTCAAATATAGAGTTTTTCATCCCAATTCTTCCCAAATCATTTCTTATGATTTTACACAAATTATTATTATTTTTAATAATTTTATCAAGGGCCGTACAGCCGATTTCCATCAACGGCCATCGAACTGCACTTACAGCGACCTTTTCCAAATTTGATTTGGACATAATTCCAAATCCAACCATTAGATTTCAAATTTCTAATATTCGTTAGAAAGCTCTTTTCGATACGAACCCAACGGTTCCGGTTTTAGGAGAATCCGACGGTCGGATCTCCCGCAATATTCGTTCGAAGTCAATGGTCGAAATTCGCGAACTGCCGCGGCGCGGCGCGTTCTATTCAGGCCATTATATTATATATATATAATATATATAATATATACATCGTCGATTTCCTTTCGAAACGAATTTTATAAATCGTTTTAAATTCATTTTCAAAACGGTTTCAACTTCTTTTCAAATTCAAATCAAAATTGCATTTCCTCTTGCAAATTCGTTTTAAATTCATTTCAAATTGATTTCAATTCAAATTGATTTTTAATTCAATTTCAGTTCGTTTTCAATTCAATTTCAATTCGAATTCATTTATATTCAATTTCACTTCGAATTCATTTCTATGCACTTTCAATTCGAATTCATTTCTATTCACTTTCAATTCGAATTCATTTCTATTTAACTTCAATTTGAATTCCTTTCTATTCAATTTAATTCGAATTTCCATTATTTTCAAAATATCAGATTTTTGAAATCACTTTCGATATTCATTATAAAATTAATGAAATCGATATAAATATCGTTCACGACAAAATGGCGTCAATCTAATCAACACGGTTTTCAAACATTTCTATTTCCAATATTTCTTTTTCAAATATTTCTATTCAAATATTTCTATTTAAATATTTCTTTTTCAAAACTGGAATGAGGCCCAATCAATTACCATATTATGTTAATTATATGGATTTTCTACAACACATGTATACTATAACAACGATGAATAATCAACCATCATCCAAAGTACGTTCTACACTGTATAAGCATTAAATATAAATATTTAACGCTTATAACAGTCTGTCAATCAATCGATCGACATACAACTAAACAATCGGGATTAGTGTACGTCAAATATCATCCCAATACCCGTGTGGGGTTTCAAACAATCAAACACAGATTTTATTTGTGCAGTTGGGTGATGTGTAAAATTTATCGTTCCAATCAATATCAGTCAAATGTGTGTATATAAACAAATCGTCTGATTTGTTTATTTTTATTTCATTTCATAGACACGTTAAAAATTCTATTTTTAACTATAAAATATTTTCCATTATAAAATATTTTATTTCAACTATATAGATATTTTATTCCACATCACATCACACAATCAACTACACATCAAAATCAAACAAATAAGCATACAAGCCGTCCATAGTCTGTGGACGACGGGTGTCGGGTGCTACTAAACACCGTCTGCATCCTAGTATATATTTATAACTAGAAAAATAAAATTAAAGAGTGAGAAATTCTCACAGATTTGCTAATCCAACATCACGACTCTTCAAATGTAGAAATCTTCGTCGTTTCTTCTTTCGTCACTTTCTCTGCCCGTATTCTCTACATATGTAAAAATCGCATTTTTACTTCGCTATTCAATATATAAAAATCGAATTTTACTTCGTTATTCAATATATAAAAATCGAATTTTTACTTCGTTATTCAATATATAAAAATTCCATTTTTATTTTGCTATTCACATAAAAAATCAAATTTTTATTACGATGTTCATAAAATAAAAATCATATTTTTATTTCTTTTCAAACAAAGAAAAATCACATTTTTAATTCTACTGTTATATATATATAATCACTTCTTTATATGATGTTTACATTTTTAAAACAATGATACTTATGTTTTAAAAACATCGATACTTATATTTTAAAAACAGTTCATTTATATTTTCAAATCAATTCATTTATATTTTACTAAAACAAATGCCATTATTTATCTTTCGAAAACAAAATTCAGAATTTTATTTTAAAACAAACTCAGATTTTATAATGCTGTTATAATAAAAATCAAACTGAAAATGAATAAATAATTAAAAAAAAACTTACAATGTAAAAAGAGGGGAAAGGGGGATTCACGTCGGCCTGGAGGTGGTGGTGGGGGTGCTCGCGCGCAGGTGGCGGCTTGGGGTTGCTCGCATCGTCGGTCTGTTGGTGGCTGCATTCGAGAGGAGAGGGAAAGCGAGCGGGGAGGGGGCGGTCGCGTCAGGCGGTGCTAGGGAGGGCGGTGTCTCCGGCGATGTGGCGGAGGGTGCGGAGGCGAGGCTGAATCGGGGAGGGCGGCGCGATTAGTTTAGGTTTTTTCTTTCTTTCTTTTTCTGTTGAAATGAATTTCAACCATGGGGGCAGAGAGAAAGTAAGGTGGAGGAGAGAGGTTTTAATTTTTTTATAATTTTAATTTTTAAAAAGTTGACTTTTACATACGACCCCTAAACGAGGCCCACCGCTTGTCGTCCCTAGCGTTTTACCCCTATTCTGAACACAATGGGATATGTACCGTAAGCTGATTCGGCTGTTACAATCAGTTTTCATTTAAATCAAAGTATAATTCTTTGTATATTCAATTTAAACATACATTTCAAATTACCGAGGCCACATACTAACTCGAAAAATCCCAGAAAAATATTTTCTAGCTTCGTATTGACGATACGGTCCTAACAAAACTAATTTCGCCGAATTCTGAGACCGTTGGAAAATGGCCATTTTCCAGTCGATTAAAATCAACTGAAACTGGTCAAACGTGTTTTCCTTTTCCACGCTCACATATTGATTCGAAAAAAATATGAAATTTGAAACCTAGCAATAACTTTACATCACGGATCCAACAAAAGTGGTTTCGACGAAATTCGAGGTCGTTTACAAAATTTCCATTTTTAAGGGCCTGAATTCCATAGCGACTATTCAGAATTTTCAACTGGATGTATCTTTTGATTCCCGCTATGAAATTTCAATTTTTCAGATTCGTTGGAAAGATATTCTCCAACAGATCCTATTATTTTTTGTTTCACTAAAATCCGGTTTATTTTGCACCCGGTATGTTCAATTGAAGTTTGAAATCGAATTATCGAACTACCGCGCCATTTTCAATTCCTTTTATAATTTAAAATAAATATTTATATTCTATCGACAATCTATATAATATATACGTTCGATTTATATTCTAAATAAATTTCTCGTCAATATTATTTAAAATAATTCATTTTAAATATTCAAAATTCGCTAAAATTGCCAAAATAAAATTTTTAAACTGGCCCAGATTTTCGGGTTATTACAATTATCGACATTAATTCAAAATAATGCTCAGATTCGTCACTCAGATTCAAACAATGGAGAATTCTGGTTATACATGACTAGATCTGTTGCACACAAACAATACAATCAGTCACCAATCACAAACAACAAAATTTATGTACAACAAACATAGATTTGATTATATAAATACATACATATGAGATTCAAGCATCGAGGAATAAAAATATAAACTTTAAAATAGAAATCTCACATCGTTTAGAATTTCTAAGCCATTCAGATCCAAAAATTGGCCAAATTTCAACTTGCTCAGAATCAGGTCTGGTCATTTTCATCGCGAAGTTCTCGGTCTCACGATCGTTTAGATTTGATTATATAAATACATACATATGAGATTCAAGCATCGAGGAATAAAAATATAAACTTTAAAATAGAAATCTCACATCGTTTAGAATTTCTAAGCCATTCAGATCCAAAAATTGGCCAAATTTCAACTTGCTCAGAATCAGGTCTGGTCATTTTCATCGCGAAGTTCTCGGTCTCACGATCGTGGTGCACCTGAAATCGTTCGAATCCGAGTTCGTACGAGTGAGATATGGTTAAATTAAGATTGGTAAAAAATTAAATTAATTAACTTAGATAAATAAGGTTGAAAAGTCAACCCTACCTTCTTCTTCCTCTCTCCAAATTGACTTGTCGTTAGTTAAACCCATAGCCTTCAAATCTAGAGTTCAATTTAACTTGAAATCAAGGAGGCTTGGAGGCGATCGGGAGGTGCCACATCAAAGAGGGAGGGAAGGGAAGCACAACGCCTACGGAGGTGGAGGCCGCGGTAGGGCCTACAGGGGGTGGCGAGGCTGTTTTGGCCACGGGTTGGGGAGCAATTTCTGGCCAAATTACTTCATTAAATCTCATCATCTCCATATAGAATTGTAGCTAAGAAGAATCTCTTCGATTTGGTCTATGGATTGCTAGAAATTATAGTTTGGATTGAGAGAAAATGAAGATCAAAGTTGGGATATTTCTGGACATAAAAAAAATAGGGTGGCGGCTGGTCATTTGGAATAGGGTTTGGGGTTTGTCATTTAGCATATTATTTATATTATTATATTCACTAATTACCCACTAAGACCCGATTTGCAACTTTGTCAGATTTCAGCCCAATGACTGTCGTTTCTACCCATTATCCCCCATTCCGGACTCATCTAGCTATGTCCCGCAGGCCCAAATGACTGTCTTGACCCAATTTTCTTTATTTTAAAATATTTTCTTTTATTTTTAATTCAACCGTACGAATAAATTCACCGAGGCCACAAATTATCTTCAAAAATTCCCAAAAATATATATTTAGCTATGTTTTGACACTGCGGACCTAGGAAAATTAATTTCGTTCAATTCTGAGCCTGTTTAAAAAATGGCATTTTTCAAGTCGATTAAAATTGACCAAACTGAAATCTTCTCGCCACGGTCACAAATTAATTCGAAAAATTATGAAAAATTAAACTTAGCAATAATTTGACATTCCGAATCCAACAAAAGTGATTTCGTCGAAAACAGAGGTCGTTTGAAAAATGGCTATTTTCAAGGCGTATATATTACATATTAAAAATACGTTTTTAAACAAATAATTTTCGAAACTCGAAATATATAAGTGTTTATACTTTTTAAATGCATAAATATCATTCTGAACTCAATGTAAGTGGTTTCGAGTCCAAATTCCTTCATATGCAAAAAGTATCATTCTTGGCCTTTATATATAATATATAAATTTCATAGCGACCTTTCTAAATTTTAAACTGGGCATAACTTTTGATTCCCGCTATGAAATTTCAATTTTTCGGATTTATTGGAAAGATATTTTTAAATAGATTCTAATATTTTTTATTACACTAAAATCCATTAAATTTTGCATCCTGTACGGTAAGTCAAAGTTTAAGTTTGACTTTTCAGACTACCGCGTTATATCTAACGCCTTTTATAATTAAAATTAAATTATTCATTCTAACTTCGATTTAAATAAATTTTTAATCATTATTATTTAAAATAAATTATTTTAAATACCAAAACCCATTAAAATTAGTTAAAATAAATTTTTAAATTTACCCCAAAATTCAGGGTTGTTACAGTCTCCCCACTTAAAAACTTTTCGTCCTCGAAAAGGAACGAAGAACTTTTAAAATATATATGACTTTATATATTCAAAAATCATATTTCCTAATAGCGGATTATATATATAATCAAAATACGTTAATTATGAACTGGGCACTCTCGACTCATTCTAGGGCATTACTAACCCCATCTCTAATGAGTTTTCCCATTCTAGGATACTGCTGATCCTATCTCTAATGAGTATTCTTATTGGATATTACTAATCCAATCTCTGATGAGTCTTTTGTTCAGTTCTAATGAGTTGTATCCCAAAGATTTGAGCTAACCAGAGCTCTGATACCAACTGTAATGGCCCGGATTTCGCCCGACCCGATCGATCGCTAGATCGACTAAGACCGTTCAAAACCCGAATACGTTAACTTTGGGAATACAACACATTAGAACAACAATAGCAGACTTTTATAAACATCATAATAACGTTACATCAGAGTATAGAATATCAGAGTACATCGAATAAAATTACAGCGGAAGATAAATTATAGTAAATTAATACAATACATAGCGGAAATAAAATAACTAAGGTAGCGGAAGACAACTATGCTCTGGACACCGCTTTAGGCTTCGATCCAGGATCCTGCTAAAGATAAATATGTGCAAAAAGCTACTCGACTGCCCGTGTGAAAAAGATGGGCACCCGAGTTTGCTAGTGAAACAAACTACAGGTCGGTCATGGGACTGGTATGAGAAATCTAACTTAACTAATCTAATAATAAGGCTAATCACAGGACCACGCCGCTAATGCGGAACGGGTTTACTCCATTGGATTTCCAGTGCGTAAAAATAAAGTAAATCGTTAAACAACGCAATGCTTTTTAGAAAAATGAAACCATTATAAGACCCAAGTCCCATCACATAATGCAACGCAAACCGGAGGATAGAGTTTTACCTTATAATGGTCAAAAGATGCTTGATACGATAAAACGGATTTGATATTATTATCAGTGTGTATATGTTTCAAAAACATTTCAATCATAATGTATCAATCATAGACGGCATAGTACCCCATCCTACTATGTCGCCATACTAGTTCTACAACCAAAACCGCATGGTTCGTATTGGAAATTGGGTTTCCATCATGAGTCAAGGCTAGGGAGGAGTTCCTTACCGATTCTAGACACTGTAGCTAATGTCTCAGGATTCCCCGCAGTGAACCATTGGATCCTGCAGGGCCGGTCCGCACATACGATTTTGCGGATTGGCAATTCCTGAACACATGTTTCCCGGTCCTATAGGACCTAATATCCGAGGCGTCTCATTCCATCATCCACATAAGTAAAATGTCAGGCCGTGTAAAACCCAAACACCACTTCTAGCTAGAAATAAACATGTTGTTCTCCCTGCGTTCCCTTCTCCCGTTTTAGACTCCAACCGGGTTGTGAGGCTCGTGAAGCTACGTAATACACAAAGCTATCTTATTCAATCTATGCTTTGATCATCAACCACAAGGCCTGCTTTTCAACAAAAGCCTTGACCATTTGTATCTTAGCATGCCACATTGTCAATCCATACCATACCATTGATTCCTACCGATATATAACCTCTAAGGTTGTACGTCTTAGAGAAGGGTGTTAAACACCAAACAGATATATATTTAGCATAGATCAACAAATACCGTATAAAGGAATACAACGTAAGACATACAATCCATTTCCACGTCCGTTCTGGGTCTGAATGAAACCGGAGGCACCTTATTCCTCGCATATCCGAACAATCAACAAATACGTCCGAACAACTACCACTGCATCCCCTTTCAAGATAGGTACTCCAATCACGGGCATCAGTAGTCCTCATCCATTCGATGTGAAGATCGTCGGTCTTCAATCACCGTCTTCAACTCTTCGACTCAGATCGACGAATAGTCATTTGAAATGAGATTGAACTCGGACTTTTCAAATGATCCTCGTATATATATAATTTAAAATCATTTCTTATCGTTAATATTAATTTATAACGATTAATCTCTATAAAAAATTTATTTAAAAATAATTGAATTTTATTTAACAACACTTCATATCAATAGGCGACCTTGGTGTTGTTGTCACCCAAATTTGTTTTACACATTTCTCTGAATCTAACCGTTGGATTTTAACACAATTCATTTCGTTGGAAAGATCTTCCCAAGGTGAACCTAACGGTTTCAGCTTTGGGAAAATCCGACGGTCGGGTCTTTTGGTATAATAATTTAAAGACACGATTCCAAAATGCGAATTACCACGCTCGATTCGTTTGATTTTAGTTTCTATATATATATATAATTCTATATAATTCCTTCATCCATATATTTTACTAACAACAAATATCCCTATTTGTATATATAATATCAAGGTATAACACGACACACAATAATGTTTTATTTTTATTATAATTCACATTCACGCACTATACACAACAATGTATGTTTTTCTTTCGTCTTTCAAATTACACAAAATGTATGTTTTGTTTCCTTATTCTTTTTAATGAAAATTCATTCATTAAAATGTACATTTCATCGTTATAATCTTTACTGAAAATCTTTTTACATAAATACGTAAATTTCATATTGTTGTTCTTTTACATGAAAAATGTAATTTCACTTTAATTCAATTACATGAAAAATGTAACTTTTACTTTTATTCAATTACTATCTTTTCATTGGAGTCAACTTATATTAAATTGGAGTCCTTAAACGTTTAATTCTTTCCAATGAAAATGACATTAAAAATTATGCCTCATTTTAATATATGAACATGACACTAAAAACATGTTTCATCTTCAATATATGAACATGATCTTAGAAATATATTTATTTTTAAGATAATAACATAACACTGACATATGTTTTAAATTTCATATATTAACATAACATTAAAAATACGATTATATTTCATATAATTAACATGACTTTAAAACATGAATCTATTTCATATGCATTCACATGATTCCAACACATGTTTTTATTTCATATGCATTAAAGCTACTCCTAAATATGATTTTATTTTCATATGCAATTAAATGACATTAAAACAAATGATTATGTTGATTTCTTATGCACTCATGTTACACTAAAAACATGATTTCATTTTCACATGCATTTTCATGATTCCAACTATAATTTCAAAATTGATTATTCTATATGTTATCCTTTTATAATAATATTATTTTCCAAAATATTAATTTTGAAATTTCTATTTTAATATTCATTATAAAATGGATAAAATAAATCGATAAACTCGTTCGGGTTTTTTAAAAATGCGTTGCTATTTTTAAAACGGATTAAATAGCCCAACTCATTTTCTTATCCATTTGTATTTTATAATGGGCTAGACCTCTCACATTAAGCCTACGACTTGTGAATGTTGGATGTGCCGGTCGGTTCCGGGCAGGCTTATTCCACAAGTTGGGCTTAACCTCGTGTCATGGCCCGTTTCATATTTGTGCACTTGGACCTCTCACATTAGGTTCAACATTAGTGGCTACTGGATATGCCGGTCAGGTCCTGGCAGTCTTCCACCACAAATGTAACCTAACCTCGTGTCCAAGAACAATTACAATTTATAATTATAATTAATTTTTCTAAAACATATTATCTGAAATTATCCTTTCCATTAAGGGATCTTAATTTTAAGATATTCTTTATTTCTAAATATCTTGATTTCAAGTATCTTAATATAAATTTATTTGAAATTATCCATTCCATTAAGGGATCTTAATTTTAAGATATTCTTTATTTCTAAATATCTTGATTTCAAGTATCTTAATATAAATTGTAACTTTCTATATTATTATGATTTTATAATAACAACCTTTTCAAGATCTTCCATTTTGAAACCATAATTTTTTTTTTACTTTAACATATTGACACCAAAGATGTAATCTTTTTAATTGAATCCTTTTATTGTAACTTGTAGACAATAAAGACTTAATCTTTCTAAATCAAGGTCTATTAATTCCATTAATTGAATATAAAATAAAAACATTCCTTTAATCCAAGATTGATAACGTTTTGGAAAAAAATCTTCTTAATTTAACGTATTGACAATTAAAAAGGTAATCTTTTTAAATTCTAACTTTTTCTTTTTATTGTAACCTCATCCTACTATGTTTCTACTATTACATTAAAAATGTATTTTTAATGTAAAACGTATTTCTTAATAAAAATATGATTCTTTCTAAGTTTTCTAATATTACATTGAAGATATGTTTTTAATGTAAAACATATTTCATAATGAAATATGAACTTTTTTCTAAGTACCTAATATTAACATTAAAGTTGTGTTTTTAATGCAAATCATATTTCATAATGAAATATGATTCTTTTCTCAGTTTTCTAATATTACATTAAGAAAATGTAAACTTCTCTATTTAATCTAATTTACATTAAAAATGTAAGTTTTCCTTTTTAATCTTATTTACATTAAAATTGTAAGCTTTACTTCTTTTCTTATTTACATTAGGAAAAATGTAACTTTACTTCTTTTCTATGTTATTTACATGAAAATGTAAACTTCCTACTTTTTAATCTCATTACATGAATATGTAATCTTTTCTTCTTATTCATCTTATTACATGAAAATGTAATTTTCATTTTTAACTAATGAAATCAATGACCTATTTTTCATTTCTAATAAAGTGGCGGCGGAAGTAATGTTCTTTTTCTAACTTAACACATAACGGTGTAAAAATTGTTCATTTCCTAACTTATCACATAACGGTGTAAATATTGTTCATTACATTTCTAACAAATGACGGTGCAAAATAATGTCAATTTCATTTTAACAAATGACAGTGAAAATCATTCTTTTCTTTTTAACAAAAATGATATTTTTTTTTTCAAAACAAAGAAAAAAATGATGTCTTTTTATATCAACAAAACAAAGACCAAAATGATATCTTTTATATTAACAAACAAAAGCAAATTCTTTTACTCACACACAAAAATGATTCTTTTTCCATTACACATAAAAAATGATTCATTTTCATTAACAAAGCTAATATTTTTATATTTAAAACCAAAAATGAAACTTTTATTTACAATCAAAAAGGTACAATCTTTATATTTAACAAAAGTTAAATCTTTATATTTCACACAAACAAAGTTTCAAGCTTTTAATTTATTTATTTTAAAAACAAAAGTTAAAATCTTTATAAATTATTATCGACATTAATTCAAAATAATGCTTAGATTCGTCACTCAGATTCAAACAATGGAGAATTCTGGTTATACATGACCAGATCTATTGCACACAAATAATACAATCAGTCACCAATCACAAACAACAAAATTTAAGTACAACAAACACAGATTTGATTATATAAATACATACGTATGAGATTCAAGCGTCGAAGAATAAAAATATAAACTTTAAATAGAAATCTCACATCGTTTTAAATTTCTGAGCTGTTTAGATCCAAAAATTTGCCAAATTTCAACTTGCTCAGAATCAGGTCTAGTCAGTTTCATCGTGAAGGTCTCAGTCTCATGATCGTGGCGCACCTGAAATCGTTCGAATACGAATTCGTACGAGTGAGATATGGTTAAATTAAGATTGGTAAAAATTTAAATTAATTAATCTAGATAAATAAGGATGAAAAGTCAACCCTACCTTCTTCTTCCTCTCTCCAAATTGACTTGCCGTTAGTTAAACCCATAGCCTTCAAATCTAGGGTTGAATTTAACTCGAAATTAAGGAGGCTTGGAGGCGATCTGGAGGTGGCACATCAGAGAGGGGGGGGAAGGGGAGCACGTCGCCTAGGGAGGTGGAGGCCGCGGTGGGGCCTACAGGGGGCGGCGGGGCTGTTTTGGCCGTGGGTTGGGGAGCAATTTCTGGCCAAATTACTTCATTAAATCTCATCATCTCCGTATAGAATTGTAGCTAAAAAGAATCTCTTCGATTTGGTCTATGGATTGCTAGAAATTATAGTTTGGATTGAGAGAAAATGAAGATCAAAGTTGGGACATTTCTGGCCATAAAAAAATAGGATGGCGACTAGTCATTTGGAATAGGATTTGGGGTTTGTCATTTAGCATATTATTTATATTATTATATTCACTAAATACCCACTAAGGCCCGATTTACAACTTTGTCGGATTTCAACCCAACGACTGTCGTTCCTACCCATTATCCCCATTCCGGACTCATCTAGCTATGTCCCGCAGGCCCAAACGACTGTATTGACCCAGTTTTCTTTATTTTAAAATATTTTCTTTTATTTTTAATTCAACCGCACGAATAAATTCACTGGGGCCACAAATTATCTTCAAAATTTCCCAAAAAAATATATTTAGCTATATTTTGATGCAGCGGACCTAGGAAAATTAATTTCGTTCAATTCTGAGCCTGTTTGAAAAATGGCATTTTTCAAGTTGATTAAAATTGACTGAAATTGACTAAACTGAAATCTTTTCGCCACGGTCACAAATTAATTCGAAAAATTATGAAAAATTAAACTTAGCAATAATTTGACATTTAGAATCCAACAAAAGTGTTTTCATCAAAAACAGAGGTCATTTGAAAAATGGCTATTTTCAAGGCGTATATATTACATATTAAAAATACATTTTTAAACAAATAATTTTCGAAACTCGAAATATGTAAGTGTTTATACTTTTTAAATGCAGAAACATCATTCTGAACTCAATAGAAATGGTTTCGAGTCCAAATTCCTTCGTATGCAAAAAGTAGCATTCTTGACCTTTATATATAATATATAAATTTCATAGATACCTTTCTAAATTTTAAACTGTGCATAACTTTTGATTCCCGCTGTGAAATTTCAATTTTTTGGATTCTTGGAAAAATATTTTTAAATAGATTCTAATATTTTTAGTTCCACTAAAATCCGTTAAATTTTGCATCCTGTACGGTCAGTCAAAGTTTAAGTTTGACTTTTCAAACTACCGCGTTATTTCTAACTCCTTTTATAATTAAAATTAAATTATTCATCCTAATTTCGATTTAAATAAATTTTTAATCATTATTATTTAAAATAAATTATTTTAAATACCAAAACCCATTAAAATTAGTTAAAATAAATTTTTAAGTTTACCCCAAAATTCAGGGTTGTTACAACACCGGAGTTTATATTGGTTCAGATTATTCCTACGTCCAGTCCCACGCAACCCTGGATTGCACAGAGTTTTATTACTAAATCAATATCCAAGTACAACACCCTTGATTTCACGACCACAATTTTACCATCGATTCCAACACTTTTGATTTCAGAGCTACAAGATTACCACCGATTCCAAACACCCTTGATCAAGTATATTCCTATTGATTTCCCGGCTATAAGGTTAACACCATTTCCAAAGCTATTCCAAATGATTACAACAGCCCTATAACCCTTTGATTTTGAAAATAATGAGCATAGAGTGAGAAGAGAAGAAGTTTCATATAATTAGACTTGGAATCGGTAGAGTAGAAGTGTAGAAATCATAAAAATATGAAATATTAATGGTGTAATGAAAGAGGATGAAGATGGAGAAGAAGAATGGTTAAAAATTTCGAAATCAGCCCCTATTTATAAGATTCGAAAGGTTGCAACGCTTCCGGAACATTACAAATGGTGAAAAGACACTTCCTTACAATTTTGAAAATGTGATGGTTATATGTCGACATATATACGTATGTATGTCTACATAAGCTATTTAAAATTTGAAATTTGAATATTTTTCAA
Source organism: Allium sativum (assembly GCA_030737875.1). Taxonomy (NCBI): domain Eukaryota; kingdom Viridiplantae; phylum Streptophyta; class Magnoliopsida; order Asparagales; family Amaryllidaceae; genus Allium; species Allium sativum. Next base: position 25,628,579 of record JASFAX010000024.1, read on the forward strand.
GTGCTTTAATGTATATACAATTCTGGAAATTCTTGAATTAAAACATAATGATATAAATAAGTATTATAAAGAAGAAAATCATATGACTATATAATTATATAACTATATTTATAAAACTATAAGGTTTAAAAGTATATAAATATAAAGTATATAAAGCATATAACTATATAAACTTATAATCTTTAAAAGTTGAGTTTGAAATCAAAAGTAAGATAGAAAAACTTCATTAGAATTAGAATAGAATAGAATTTGAAAATAGAAATTAAAAATAGAATTTGAAAATCAGAATTTGAAAACAGAATTTGAAATTGAACCTAGAGTGTTATTCAGAATCTTACATAAACTAGACTCTATTACTATATTTAACTTGAACTCTTGAAATCTTAATTACTCATGAGTCTTGAATCTTCTCTGAATTCTAAATCTCTAAAACTCTTAAAATGTACATTCTTCGGTATTAATTCCTTTATACAAATCCATCATATATGAATATATATATATATATTCTAGATAGAGATGTTAGTATATATTTTATAATCAATTAATATTGAAATAAGGTTGTTGTCATCAAAACTCCATTCTCCAACAATCTCCCCCTTTTTGATGATGACAACCTTAGTTTATAAAATACCATACATGTACATACCTATTGATGTTGATCCTTCTAATACTCCCCATGTCTACAAGAATCATATATATTCTAAGTCCATATTTTATAATTTCTCCCCCTTTGGCATTATCAAAAATAAATTCTAAAAGAGTACTCCCCCTAAATCATATATCTACCTAAACTATAATATATTAAGATATATAAGTGTATAAATTGTGATTGAAATGCTTAATGTAAATGATTCCCCCTAAATTCTTGCCTATATAACAAAGAAATAGAGTATCTATGATAGAAAAAACAAGCATTATATTAAACATAGTTTTTATAAGCGATATTACATGAATTACTAAGAATGTAATACATCGAATGAACGCAAAGGAACGAAAAGAAATGAAAAGAAAACTTAAATTCTAATTGTTTTTACGATGGGAGACTTATGGATTGGACAATTCAGGTAATGGAGGCAAAAATCCCCATTTCGTTCAATCACATTTCCATTTTGATCGAATAAGAATTCACCTACGCAAGCGACTTGATCATCTTCATCTATGACTTCTTGTTGTATCTCCTCTGGTTCCTCTTCCTCCATCATTTCTTCCTCCTCTTCTTCTTCCATGGCTTCGTTATCATTTTTGATGACAATTGGGTTTGCTTAATTAACCATTATGAATTTACGAAGGCTTTATAATATCTTTCCTTGCCGATTTTGCTCTTGACTCTTCCGGATTTGAAGCACTTGAATTTCAGCAACATCTGAAGAGTATATTCCATCTTCTCTTCTAGTTTGATGACATGTGATAGGGTAAAACGTTTGAAAGGACCTTTGGATGGTCCAGCAGATGATCCGGGATTAATTTGGGTGTTAAAATTGGTGGAGGCCATTATTTATTTTAGTTTAGAGTTTCTACAGAAGTGAAATATGAGAGTGAAGTAGAAAATTCGAATAAATGGTTTTTGTAACTAACTTTTGGTGGGAATTAATTTTTGAAATCTAGCAGATAAATGTCGACATAAGCAAGTATGTATGTCGACATACTTATGATATTTATTTTATTTTTCTGATTTTTAATGTTATTCTTATATATACTAATATATTTAATTATTCTAACTCATTTAATAAACAAATACCGAATTCTCTTCTAAATTTAGTAAATGTTGCTTCGATTAATGGTTTTCTTAATATATCTTCTATTCGTTTATCTATTTCTATAAATTCAAGTGAAATTTTTTCTTTACTTACGTTATCTTGTAGAAAATGATGTTGTATATCGATATTTTTAGTTCTTGAGTGATGAGTTGGATTTTTAGATATATTTATAGTGCTCGCATTATTGCAGTATATTGGTGATTTATTTATTTTTAATCCAAAATCATTTGGAGTTTGTTGCATATATATTACTTGTGAACAAGCCAATGCAGAAGAGATATATTGTGCTTCAGTTGTTGACAAAGATACAGTATTTTTCTTTTTACTAAACCATGAGACTAGTGAATGTCCTAAGAAATGACATGTTCCACTAGTACTTTTACGATTCGATTTACATCCTGCATAATTAGCGTCACAATAAGGAACTAAGTCGAATGAATCATCCTTAGGATAAAATAATCCAAAGTCTGATATTTTCTTTACATACCATAGAATACGTTTTATGGCTTTTAAATGTGTTTTCTTAGGTTGCAATTGATATCTTGTACAGAGACATACAGTATGCATAATATTTGATCTACTAGCAGTTATATATAATAATGATCCTATTATACCGCTATATAATTTCTGATCAACGTCTTTTGACGTATCGTCTTTACTTAATGCTATATTAGTCGCCATTGGTGTTGGTCTCCCGTTAGTTGCTATTAAGTTATATTTATTAGTTAAACATCTTGCATATTTTTCTTGATTAATAAATATTTCGTTCTTTAATTGAACGAATTTGTAAGCCTAAAAAGAATGTTAGTTCTCCTATATGACTCATCTCAAATTCTTGGGTCATAATATCTGAAAATTCTTTATTCATCTTATCGTTTGTTGATCCAAAAATTATATCGTCAACATATATTTGTAATAATAGAATATCCTTATTATTTATTTTAATAAACAAAGTGTTATCTAGTTTTCCTATTTCAAAGTTGGATTGTAATAAGTAATTTCTTAATCTATCGTACCAAGCCCTAGAAGCCTGTTTTAATCCAAACAACGCTTTCTTTGACTTATATACGTGATTTGTTAATTTTTCGTCTTCAAACAGAGGTGGTTTCTCTACATATACGTCTTCTTTAACAAATCCGTTTAAGAAGGCACTTTTAACATCCACTTTATATAATTTTAAACTATTATGGTTTGCAAAGGCTAATAATATCCTAATTGCTTCTAATCTTGCTACGGGGGCAAAAGTTTCATCATAATCTATTCCTTCTTCTTAGGTATAATCTTGTGCTGCTAGTCGTGCCTTATTTCTTATGACTTCACTACATTCATATTATTTTTATAAACCCATTTACTTCCTATTATAGTCTTATCTTATGGTCTGGGAACAAGTTCCCATACATCATTCCTAATAAACTGATTCAGTTCTTCTTGCATGGCAAGAATCCGTGAATCATTTAAAGATGCTTCCTTTGGATTCTTAGGTTCAATAGTTGAAATAAATGCAGAATTACACATATTATTTAATTGATTACGAGTCCTAACGACGAATTCAATATCTCCTAAGATATTTTTTACAGGACGGTCACTTAGTAATCTAATTCGTTTATTTGGTTGAATAGCTTCATGATTTGTTTCATTAGTTTCATTTTCACATTCATTTTCATTATTTTGTGTTATACTTTTATAATTTTCGTCGAAGGATATATTTAAGGTTTCCTCTATAGTATTGGTTCGTGAATTAAAAACTCTATATGCCTTACTTCTCTCTGAATATCCATAAATATTCCTTTATCGTATTCCGAGTCAAATTTATCTAAATTTTCTTTAGTATTAACTATAAAACATTTACTTCCAAATATTTTAAAATATGAAACTTTTGGTTTCTTATTATACAAAAGTTCATATGGTGTTTTATGAGTTAAGGGTCTAATTGCTATTTAAAATATAGCAAGCTGTTGCAACTGCCTCAGCCCAAAAATTTCTTGGTAAATTACTATCAGATAATATAGTTCTCGCACACTCTTGTATCATACTATTTTTACGTTCAACTACTCCGTTTTGTTGGGGGGTTCTAGCGATAGAAAAAATTATGAGTTATTCCCTTTTTATTACAAAAATTTTCACAATTTCCATTTTCGAATTCTCCGCCATGGTCACTACGTATTGTTTTGATTTTTAGTGATAATAATTTTTGAATTCTTTTACCAAAAGTTTTAAGTTGATCAAAAGCATCACTTCTATTTTTAAGAAACAAAGTCCAAGTAAATCTTGAAAAATCATCGACTATTATGTAAACACATCTATTATGATTTATCGATTGGGTTTGAGATGGACCAAATAAAACCATATGAATTAACTCTAATGGTTCGAGGTTGTCATTTCTTTTTTTGAATTAAATGAACTTCTTTTTAATTTTCCAAACTGACAAGCGTCACATAGATTAGTAACTTTAAACTTCATTTTGGGTAGTACCCTAATTGAGTCTAGTTTAGAAATCCTAGAGATGCATTTGAAATTTATATGACCGAATCTCTTATGCCAGATCCAAGGGTCACTTGAATGGGCCATAAGACATAGATTATCGCTGGAGATTTTCATACCCAATATATAAATATTTTTCTTTCTATCTCCTTCGAATATTACTTTTGAGTTCCTATCTTGTATAAAACACTTATCTTTCTCAAAGTTTATTTTATAGCCCTTATCACAAATTTGACTTATACTTAGTAGGCTGTGTTTTAGATTCCTAACTAATAAAACATCAGAAATAGTAGGAGTCTCAGAATTACCGATATTTCCAATCCCAATATTGTATCCTTTAGAGTTATCTCTGAAGTTTACCATTCTACCATCTTCATAGACTTGATTATTTAGCATTTATGGATTTCCCGTCATGTCTCGAACGATCTCTATCTAGTATCCATTTGTCCTTTTTGATTTCCAGCATTTGTTTGCCAGAATTTGAATTCTCAACAGCCATGTAACACACTATTTTAGAATTTGAGTTTTCAACACCCACCTTTTTGGAATTTGAATTTCCAACGGACACTTGACCTATCTTTTCAACTTTTGAAATTTTAAAACCATTTAGCACATCTTTTCCTGTATTGAACAACATTCCAGTAAATCTCTTGACTTTCAACACATTATATGCAGACTCTTTCAACATTGATACAATACATGAATTGATGCTTGTGAAATTTGCCTTTTTTTAAAAAATTTCGTAAACCGGATTATGAACTTTTTGAAAGACTAGGTCCGATACCAACTGTTAAGTAATGTGGAATAGATCGTTAAGGCAAAAATAACACTAGAGGGGGTGAATAGTATTTTGAACGAATATAACAAAAACTAGAAGTTATATGATCTATTATATGATTCACACACCACAGATACAATCATAGACACAGAGTCAAACACAAACACAAAAATAAACAAAAATAAAATGCAGAAAAAGGAAAGAACACACCAGATTTTATACTGGTTCGGATTACTCTTACGTTCTGTCCCACGCAACACTGGATTGCGCAGTTTTATTACAATATCAATATCCAAGTACAATAACCTTGATTTCACGACCACAAGGTTACCACCAATTCCAACACTCTTGAATTTCGTGGCTACAAGATTACCACCGATTCCAAACACCCTTGATCAAGTATATTCCCCTTGATTTCCCAGCTACAAGGTTAACACTGTTTCCAAAACTATCCCAAAACTATTCCAAATGATTACAACAACCCTATAACTCTTCAATTTTGAGAGTAATGAGTAGAGAGTGAGAAGAGAAGAAGTTTTATATAATTAGACTTGAAATCGGTAGTGTAGAAGTGTACAAATCATAAAAATATGAAATATTAATGGTGTAATGAAAGAAAATGAAGATGGAGAAGAAGAATGGTTAAAAACTTCGAAATTAACCACTATTTATAAGATTTGAAAGGTTGCAATGCTTTTGGAATGTTACAAATGGTGAAAATACACTTCCTTTCAATTTTGAAAATGTGACGGTTATATGTCAACATATATTCATATGTATGTCGACATGACCTATTTAAAATTTGAAATTTGAATAAAGTGTTTTAATGTATATAAAATTCTAGAAATTCTTGAATTAAAACATAGAGATATAAATAAGTATTATAAAGTAGAAAATCATATAACTATATTTATTAAATTATAACGTTTAAAAATATATAAATATAAAGTATATAACTATATAAACTTATAATCTTTAAAACTTGAGTTTAAAATCAAAAGTAAGATAGAAAAATTTAATTAGAATTAGAATAGAATTTGAAATTTGAAAATCAAAATTTGAAAACTAGAATTTGAATTCGAATTTGAACCTGAAGTGCTATTCAGAATCTTACATAAACTAGACTCTATTACTATATTTATCTTGAAATCTTGATTACTCATGAGTCTTGAATCTTCTCTGAATTTTAAATCTCTAAAACTCTTAAACTGTACAGTCTTCAGTATTAATTATTATATTCAAATCCTGCATATATGTATATATATTCTAGATAGAGATGTTAGTATATATTTTATAAACTATTAATATTGAAATAAGGTTGTTGTCATCAGAACTCCATTCTCCAACAATTTCAACGACAAATTTAAGAGACTGAAGAGAAGAGATAGAGAATCGTAGAGAAGGAAATTTCATTGTAAAAGAAAATAGAAAAGATGTATAAAGTGAAAATGATTATGTACCTTGTAATGATGAGAATTGCTATGGAATCTCCAATTAAATCGGAAGTAGGCCAGATCTGGGACCGAACCACAATAAACACTCTCTCTTTTACTTTTTCTTGCATTTATTTTGCTCTTTATGTTGTCTTGATCGTTTGTGAAGTGTTAAAACACACCTTGGGTTGTTAGTGCTATTTTTAACATTAACATTTTTGGCTCCCACCATAGGGCTTGAACCCTCGACCACAAGGTTAAGAGCCTTAGTAGGGGATGTCGGGGATTGAAGCCTGCTTTTTACGATAGATTCACAAAGTCTAAAGATCGGGTCCATTGAGAGAGTCTCTACAAAGTCTAGAAATGTATCCGAGATCATGGCACCATTGAAAAAGACTAGTAAGTCTGCGGGAGCTGCGGATAGAGGGATGTTACTAATGATCCTGTAACTACGCAAACTAACCATCCTAATGTTGGCCAAACTTCGGGATTAGTTATTGGTGTAACCAGAGGAGAGTTGGATTCCACCGTTGCTAGCTTGACTCAGTAAATGGAAGCTTCAAACAAAGCTACGATGGATAGGCTAGAAGCTCTCTTCGCAACTCAAGCTACTATGAAAAATCAGAAATTCAAGGTTGATCTTGAAGAGAATGCTAACTCGTCTGCTTTGGATATCAACTGTGAGTACATTGTCGAAGAGTTTGATCATTCTAATAATGATATTGAATATTCCAAACCTAATAACAAGAACCCTTCTGAAAGTTATCCTTCTCGAAAAGTGGCTAGTTCTTCCCAAGGGGCACCTTCCCAAGAGGGAGGCCCAGGGCCCGGATCCCTAGCCGAGTTCACTTGCCACAGCAAGCTCTAGTAAAGGTGATGGTGTCCGCCCCGTGGGTCGACACGGGGACGAAGAATATTTTTCAAAGATAGTTCGACAGATTATGAAAGAGGGCATGGAAAGAAATGATGACGAAAGAGAATGGGACTTCGTTCCAAGAAAAACACAGCTTACTAAAAGAATTCGGAAGGCTGAATTCTTGAAGAAATTTAATCCTCCAACCATGACAGCGTATAGCGGAACCGGTGATCCTAACCTGTTCTTGTACAAATATGACCAACATATGAATAGTGCATGGGCCACGGATGAGTTAAAGTGCTTATATTTCCCTATCTACCTGGAGGGAGTAGCGTCACTTTGGTTCACCAAATTGCTGCCAAAGTGCATGGATAATTTTTATGTTCTAGCAAAGAAATTTAGGGAGTAGTTTGGGCTGTATGCAACAAAATTTAAAGATGTAATGTCATTAAATGATGTGGAATAGAAGCCGGGTGAATCAGTCAGAGCCTTTCTTACACACTTCAATGTTGTCGTGACTGAAGTGGGGAATCTAGATCCCCGTATGGTGTTGATGGCATTGTACAAGGCCGTAGATAAGAAGTCGAAGCTTGGAAGATGGATGAAGATGAAGGAGCCTACTACTCTTGAAAGTTCTACAAGAAGGCTGAGGAATTTATTAGAGCAGAAGATGACCCTTCCCCTGCTCAAAATGGTGTTGAAAGCAATGTTGTGCCAAAGAAGAAAGATAATGGTGCTCAAGGTGGTCAAAAGAATAATGGGGGATAGAAGAGAGGAAATGGTGGGAGGGATAACAGGAATGGCAAGAAGCTCTGATTGTTCAACCTCTCGGAGTTGACTTCTCTAACAGTCACCCCAAAAAATATCTTCACTGCCATCAAAAGACACAAGATAATCTAAAACCAAAGGTTTGATTCTTTAGGAGAAGAATGCACTCGCTAATAAACCTAGTTCAAAAAGTGAAGCTCTGGTGCAAGCTGATCAAAGATCAGTGATTATTACCATTTCTAGAGGTCTTCATCTGGAAGGCAGCAGTTGGGGGATATTTAAAGGTATGCACATGCTTTGAAGTATGTCCCGAAATAAGAGCGGTATTTAATCCTGAGCAACACTATTTCTGTGAAGAAGCATAAGATCTCTTATGAATACATTGTGTTCAAGGAGAAGGATGTTGAAGGTGTGATAACTCCTACTCTCTATGTGATGGTTGAGACAGTTGGGATAGGCCCAGCAATGGTTAAGAGGGTGCTTGTTGATTGTGGTGCCTCTGTTAATGTTTTGTTCAGAAACACTTTTAACCAGATGAAGCTGTCCGTGGCTGATGTGCAAGCTTGTCAAATGAAGATTCAAGGGTTCACTGGCAAACCAAAGCAAGCGACCGGGGTTATTGACATGCTTGTAGAATTAGGAGAAGGTGAGAGGAGAGCTATTATGACGCAAACTTTTGTGCTTGTTAATGAACTTTCTACATGAAATGCATTCTTGGGCAGACCTACTCTAGATGTTTTAGAATTGTCCTAGCACCTTGGCGTTTGACTATGAAGTTTCCTAATGATAAGGGAATTGGTGTGATCAAGGGAGACCAGGATACTGCTAGAGAATGCTATCTTACAGAGTAGCGTGAAGCAAATAAGAAGGATCCATGGCTCCGAAAGGTCGATGGCCCTCAAGGAAGAAGTGGATAGGCTGATGGAAAATTGCATTATATAAGAGTCAACGTATCCGGATTGGGTGTCGAATCTTGTGTTAGTGAAGAAACCCAATGACGAATGGCGCATAAGCATCGACTATTCAGACCTCAATAAAGCATGTTCGAAGGATAGCTTTCCATTACCCAGAATCGATCAACTTGTTGATATGACAGCAGGGCATAACATTTTATCATTCATGGATGCTTATTCTGGCTACATCCAGATAATGGTGCATGAGCCAGACCAGGAGAATACAAGCTTCATTACAGAGTTGGGTTGTACTGTTACAAGGTGATGCCATTTGGGTTAAAGAATGCTAGAGCGACTTATCAGCATCTCGTCAATGCGATGTTCAAGTCTCAGATTGGAAGGACTATGGAAGTCTATGTGGACGACATGCTGGTAAAGTCAAAGAGAGAAGATGACCATTTAGAGAATCTGGCTGAGATGTTTCATATCTTAAGGAAGTATGACATGAAGTTGAATCCTCTTAAGTGTTCGTTAGGAGTCGCATCTGGGAAATTCCTTGGGTTTATGGGCATCAAGGCCAGCCCTACTCATATTTCAGCATTGAGAAAGATGTGGGCTCCTAGAACAAAGAAAAAGCTTCAGAGATTGAACAGGAAGGTTGTTGTGTTAAGTCACTTCATTTCAAAGGCAACAGATAGGAGTATTCCACTCTTTGATGCATTGATAAAAGGGAAGAAGGACTTCCAGTGAACTCCAGAATATCAGACAACTTTTGAGGAGTTAGCTAGCATATGGAAGCACCTTTGATGTTGTCAAAGCCTAAAGATGGAGTGGTCTTGTTCTTGTATTTGGCTATTTCATATAATGCCTTAAGTGCAGCTTTGGTTAGAATGGATTCAAAGGTTCAGCGGCCAATATATTACATCAGTAAAAGGCTCACCGGGGCAGAGCTGAACTATACGAAGTTAGAGAAGCTTGCATATTGTATGCTTGTTGCCTCGAAGAAACTCAGGTCATATTTCCAAGCTCACCCAATCAAAGTTTTCATGGATCAGCCGCTGAAGGAAGTCTTATTTCATCCAGAAACGTCAGGAAGGCTATTGAAGTGGAGTATTGAGCTCAGTCAATACGATATCACTTACCATCCATGAAGGGTGATCAATGGACAAGATTTGGCATACTTTATTGCTGAGTTTACAGATAGAGGAGATAAGAAGGAAGAGTCTGTAGAAGTGATCACTCAGTGGAAGTCATTTGTTGATGGTGCTATGAATGACTATTACTCGGAGGTAGGAGTAGTTCCAGAAACTCCTGAAGCACGCTCAGCTTGCTATGCTTTGAGATTGGAGTTTCAATCGACGAACAACGAAGATAAGTACGAACCGTTAATTGCTAGAATAAAGATAAAAAAGGAGTTGCACTTGAAAGCCTTGCAACTTTTCAGCGATTCTCAGTTTGTGGTGTGTCAGTTTTGAAGAGAGTTTCAACCTAGGGGAAATTTGCCAGCTTATTTGTCGAAGGCTTGGGAACTGCTCAACAACATAGACTACTACATCATAACACATATTCCATGAGAAGAAAATATGAAGGCGGATTTGTTTGCCAAGTATGCTAGTTCGGGAGATGCTCAGTTGTTTCCATTAATTCCAGTCGAAGTTCTATCAAATCCCAGCACGGAAGACAATGGCATAGATTGAATCATGGAAACATCCAAAGAGCTAGATTCATGGATGACTCCAATCAAAGAATATCTCCTCAATGGTGTGCCCCCAAGTGACCTAAAGAAGCGAAAGAAGTTTCTCTGAAAAGCTCTCATGTTTCTTATGCAGGATGGTCGGTTATATATAAGGAGTTTTTTCCTATGCATGTGCTCAAGTGTGTTACCAAAGAGGAATCCAAGGCAATTCTGACAGAATTACATAGCGGGGAGTGTGGAGGACATTCTGGTAGACAAACATTAGCCAAGAAAATTCTGCGATACAGTTATTTCTGGTCTGACTTGAGCAGTGACTCTGCAGCATATGCTAGGAAATGTGACAAGTGTTCTAGATTTGCCAATATTCCCAGAGCACCATCCACAGAGTTAACTCAAATTGTCAGTCCATGGTCGTTTGTTGCTTAGGGCATCGATCTGATCGGGGGCACTGCCAACCGCCAAATCTAACATGAAGTATGCCATTATCATTGTCGATTACTTCACAAAGTGGGCTGAAGCAGAGCCACTTGCCACCATTAGCTTAAAGAAAGTCATCAATTTCGTCTTAAAGAATATCATTTGCAGGTTTGTTGTTCCACAAAAGATAATCACAGAAAATGGGACTCAGTTTGAAAGCGAAGAGTTTAAAGGTTTTTGTTCCAAGTATAAGATCCACAAGAGTTTTGCAGTTGTAGCCCATCCGCAGGCAAATGGGTAGGTGGAAGAAATCAACAAGATCATAAAATCGACCATTAAGAAGCGTCTTGAGAAAGCAAAAGGTGGTTAGGTCGACGTGCTCCGTCCTGCACTATGGCCATATCGAACAACTCATAAATTTGCGACTGGGCACACTCCTTTTTCCTTGGCATTTGGTTCTGAGGCAATGATTCCGGTAGAGCTAGAGGTTCCTACTCACGGAAGAATTCATTTCAACCAATCAGAGAATGATCAACTGCATCTAGAGGCACTCGATCAACTTGAGGAGGGAAGGAATGAGGCAGAGCTCCAAATCACAGCACACCAAAGAAGAGTAGCTCGACACTTCAACAACAAAATTCGCCAAAGGACTTTTGAAGTTGGTGATCATGTGCTGAAAAGGGTGGAAACTGCCACAGGTGTATTAGGGCCAAATTGGGAAGGGCCATATGTAATCAGTTAAAATCTTCTGGATGGCACTTTCGAACTCTCCAGAGTTAATGGAATCCAATTCCATGATCTTGGAACTCCAACCACCTTCGTTTTTATTTTTCATAGTTGCTTTGTTCAATTTTCTGTAAAAATAATGATTGTAAATGTTTTTGCAAGTCTTGTAATTGAACATCATCATGAATGAAAAGCATTCCTACTTATGTCGGTAATATTTTTGCAAATTCTTGTAAAATAATTTAAAATTTTCTTAAAGTCAATTTAATACTGCAGGTCATCAAAGGAATGCTTGCTTCCTCAAATTTCAATGAGTCCTAGTTACCTCAACAATAGCTTATCCCAACAACGCTAGCTCAAGGATCGAGTGCCACGAATATCGATATACGGAAGTGCAAGAATGAAAAGCACTGCCTTGAAGAGAAAAAGGGAGGAATCATTAGGAGTGAAATGACGCAAGGCGCAACAAGCAAGCACAGAGCTAAAAACCAAAGGTTGTAAGTTCCACCGAAGGGGCACATCCCAAAGTGAGAGGTCCATGTCCTTAGTCCTTTAACTAGGATAACTAGCTAAGTCGAGCGTCCGGTGAAGGAACTGGCGTCCGTCCCCATGGAATGGCGCAACAACCAAAAATGTGCAAGCTCCACCAAAATGGAACCTCCCAAAGTGAGAGGTCCAGGGCTCTAGTTCTTTAACTAGGATAGCTTGTTAAGTCAAGCATCCAGTGAAGGAACCGGTGTTAGCCCCGTGGAACGACGCAACAACAAAAGCCTCTCATAGCGAAGCTTAAAGCCTCTCACAGTGAAGCTTAAAGCCTCTCATAGAGAAGCTGAACAGAAATCCCTACAGAAAAGGGGTGTCCGACAAAAGTTTTTCCATAGTTTGGAATAAGCTGAAGTCTTAGCCGAAAGGAGGCATCCAATAAGATCGTCAGTGCTAAGGTCTAGCTGGCCTGATTACAACAAACGTTGGAGTTAAATAAAAGACCTCTCCATGGGAACCCTCTTTGAGTCTACCGACGCTTGAATTAATAGGTCTAATTGTTTGATGAAAGTCTTTATTGCCTGTATTAACCAGCTGGATAGTAGACGAAGTTGGGCTTTAACCCAAGACCTCTCCGAGGGCACCCAATTTATGTTGTCGACGTTTAAGTTAACCAGTTGGCAGTAGGTGAAAGTCTTCGATGCTTGAATTATCTAGGATGGATAGTAGATGAACACTGGGCCCAAAATATAAGACCTCCCACGTGAAGGCATAGGTACTAAAGACTTCTCCAAGAAGAAGCGATGGATGAATCGACAGATCCTGGTTTCCTAGATACAAAGACAGGTTCCGAAGCTCCGAATTAACTGGTGGAAGCAAAAAGACTTCGCTAACACATTAAAGCTTCAAGTGTTCTAGTCAAAATCAATGAAACTCAACAAAATTGATAGCATCCATCATATGCAATTGGTGATGATCTATGGTATGGAGCAATATAACCACATTGGAATGGATAAATGCTCTGAAAGCATATCAAATATGGCTTCATCCATTAATATCACTATTTATCAGAATGCATTAAGTTTCATGAAGCGTTATAGGTAAGCAGAAACATAAACATCGCAAGACATATATTAAATAGCATCGGAAATATAATACTTTATTTTCCGAAAGAAAATACCGTGGTTCAAAAATACAATTAAAACATAAGTCTGAAATATTGAAACCAATTACATTAAACTAAAGTATCTGCCTTGTACAAAAACTATCAGAGTACATAAATATAAATCCATAGTCCCCAAAAACAACCATAATAAGGTAGACATGTAGTCAAAGCTGTACATCTAAGCAAAGCAAAGAAAATCCAACTCCAAGTAGAACAGGAGAGAGTCCTAATCAACCCTAAGTAGTCCCACCGTGAGAACCAGGGGGAAAAAGGAAGAGATAGAAAGAGAGAGAGAAGGAAACAAAATGGGTCAGACATAAAGTCGGCGAGTCCAGTGACTTTTAGCATATAAAGGGATAAAAGTAATGAGATAGTAAATAAACTGGATGAGAGATAACAGTAGTATATAACAGGTATAAACAGGATGAACATGGTGAATTATCCTTCTCAAACACTTTCTCTGCACCAACACTAGTATATCGCATTAAGTGTTTTTCAACTACTTAAAATAAACAGAATTATCCCAACATAACATAAATAGCAGGCTTAGGTGTACTTCTAGCAACAGGTTTTACCCCAAACAGAATAATAGGTACCTAAACAAAATATAACGGGAATTAGCCCAAACAGAAACAATAGGTACCTAAATAGAACTAGATGTACCCTAATTACTACCCCCGCCTCAGCTCCCTACTATGTAAGTACCTTGTGTTGTCCCCACAATAGGTGTATTACTTCCTAAAGCGGCAACCATCAGAAGGACACAGACCTATTTATAGGTGTTATGGCGTCTTATTTTCCCAGACAGACCGGACCCATGCACGGACATGACCCCGTTGGAACACGCCATCAGAACACTCAATCCTAAATGAACCTCTTATAATTAGTCTCATTAAGCGTGCCATGACCCCTACCTAGTGCAGGGTCCTCTTTTAATATCATAACGGGTTACCGACTGATATGGGTCCCGCACGATAAATGGCACAAGCACCCCTAGACTTGCATCCCCAATCAACTAGGCTTTACACAGGTTAAGTTTTACAAGGGTTAATAGCGTCCCTACAACCTAGCAGAATAACAAGTTTACTTAACCCCCAATAGATCAAATAGAATACATAGGTGACATACAGTTCCATTTACATGTTCCCTTAATCTTTGTATTAAGCCTATATGTTTCCATATTCATACATCCTATATTTCAGTTATATTGCATAGTATAAGTTATGCCCCCGAAATTCAGTCATATTCATAGTATAGGTTATGCCCCCAAATTACCATTCCCAGTCATTCCCAATTAAACCCAATTTCATTTGTATGCATATTTCAGCAATATCGGTCTAGGCTCGAAGGTTGCCTGGCTATAAAAATAAAAAGGAATGAGAGAGGAAGAAGAATAGAAATATGCATAGAATTGGGCATATATAAATAACTGAACAAAATAGGTGTATAGCAAATTCCATGTCATTATAGCAGCTCTGTTTAAATATTAATCAACTTCTCAACATGCATAGGTTTAGACCTGGTTTATTAACATGTTAGGATTACTTGTTAAATATTTATATCTAAAAGCAACATGAACTCACGGAGACTGGATCTAAAGAACTGAGAAAAGAATGTTGATGTTGTAGCAGAGATTCTTGTATACGTATAAGTCATTATTGCAGAAGAATTGGCTGATTCAATCCAAGTTGGGGCAGCATCTCGTTGTCTCCATTGTTTTGGGTGAATAAAACAATAGAAATGATGTCCTATTTATAGCCTACCATTAACGAATCTCGTTCAGAAACAAGTCCAGGTTCAGGTTAAGAATGGATGGATATGGATGGGTCGATCCCCATGGGCATGGGTCGACCCCTAATGGGTCGAATTTCCGCGTGCCTTCCCGCTCATCGATTTGATTTATTTTGAATTCTGGATTGGTTTTGTTTATATGTATATTTTACTTATATGTATACAAACTTCAAACCTTAATATCTTCTTCATACGATGTCCGTTTTACGCAAACTCAAAGTCTACCTCAAGCAGAATTCCGATGCGAACGCAGTGATATAGTCTATTTCCCTTAATTCCTAATATTTAATAAAGTTTCCTTTTAGTTTATACTTATAGTGTCCTTTAAAATTACGGGGTGTTACATTCTCCCCTACTTAAAGGATTTTGTCCTCGAAATCTCCAAGTTAAGAAGAATGTTTATCCTAACATCCATCAACCATCTACTCATCCACCAATCACAGGCGTCCATTGTCCTTAAAAGATTTATAATGCTTATATGAACATATGCAATAGTGTGTGTATGTCGTTACACTAATGCGAAAATTCAGGCGGTCTACTGATTCAGTTGACCTCCTTAATGTAATTTATGTTCGTGCCATGTAAACAAAATGCTTGTAAATAATCCTAGTATAACATATAAGTTCTATATGTGTGCACAAGCATTCATTCAAATGCAACATCCATATGATGATGCATCCATTTTCATCCATATAAAATTAAAAATGCACACGCATCCATATGCAATATGTAAGTGATTGAGCCGATCTTGTGCCTAATGTATGTGTATAGGCATCCATGTGCAACCACTAGCAAACACTTGCATCCATCAAACATAACATGTTTCAAACACATGTTTACACCCATTGGTTTTCTACCTAAAGATCGAAGATTTGATCGATAGGGTACAAATGAATTATAGAAACAAGTACAAATAAAAGCTTGGAAAAAGAAGCTAAGACCATACCCTTGAAAAAAAAGGCTACTGAGTGCGAATCTTGGCTTCAGTCTCCCAAGTCGCATCCTCGTTGCCTTTTCCCCATTGAACTTTCATCAGCTTAACCTCTCGATTTCAAAGCTTCCTAACCTCTGATCCAAGTATACGGGTAGGAACTTGTCTAATTGTTGACTCCTTTTCTATTTCTACCTCCTCAAGCGTACTCGGCTCAACTACTTCTACTGTGTCATGTAGACACTTTCACAAATGAGAAACGTAGAAAACATCATGCACACCTGACAGTCTCTCTGGTAGCTTTATTCTATAGGCCACTTGACCAATCCTTTCTATTATGGGAAATGGCCCTACAAACCTTCGTGCCAATTTCCCTACTGATCCAAAGCAAACCACGTTTCTCAAAGGTGACACCTTGATGAAAACCATGTCTCCTACCTCAAACTCAATATCAGTACTTCTCTAATCTGCGTAGGACTTTTTCCTGTCCTGAGCTGTCTTCATGCGTCTGCGGATAAAGTCAATCTTCTCTGAAGTCTCTCTAATCATATCAGGTCCAAGTAGAAGTCTATATGTAGACCCCCACAAACAAGTTGGTGATCTACAGGGTCGTCCATACAGTGCCTCGAAGGGTGCCATGCCAATACTAATTGATAATTGTTGTTGTAGGCGAACCCACCAATGGAAGATGCTCTTCCCAAGTCCCTCCGAAGTCTAGGATACATGGTTTTAAAATTTTCTCAAGAACCCTATTCACCCTCTCAGTTTGCTCATCTATCTGAGGGTGATATGCGGTGCTCAAACATAACTACATACCAAGTGCCTCCTGAAAGCTATGCCAGAACTCACTGGTAAAGATAGGATCACGGTCACTCACTATGTCGGACAGTACTCCATGTAGTCGAACTATCTCACGAAGATAAACAGATTCCAACCATGTTGTCATTCTCTTGCTCTTAACTGAATGAAATGAGGGATCTTAGTAAGTCTGCCTACTATAACCTAGATATTGGTATTGCCCTTCCTCGATCTAGGTATACCATCAAAGAAATCCATAGAGACGCTCTCCCACATCAACTATAAACCTCCAAAGTATGCAGTAACGCGCCAAGCTTTTTCTATTCAGCCTTAACATGCTGGCATATCAAACATTGAGCTACGAATTCCGCTACATCTTTCTTCATCCCAGCCCAAAAGAAAACCCTCTTCATATCTCAGTACATCTTATCGCCACCCGGATGGATAGTCATTCTAGAGAGATGGGCTTCCTCAAGGACTATCTTCAACAGACTCCCAATCGAGGAACATAAAGCCTTCCATCCCTTCGTAGCCACCCTTTATTATCCGTAGAATATCCGCTAAGGTGAGTAGAAGTATCTCCTGTGTTGAGCCTATCCAAAATGTCTGCTACCTGTGGGTCCTCTCGCTGCAAAGATCCTATCTGATCCAAAAGAGTAGGTCGCACCTCTAACGATGCTAACAAACTAGGTGTAATATCCATAGACGGACTAAAATCAAAGGTCGATATATATTCCAAGCTCTGCCTCTCTACTAATAGAGGACTCAAGGTCATCCTCTGCCTACTCAATGCGTCCTCTACCACATTACCCTTGCCAGGGGTATAAGCAATCTCAAAGTCATAGGATGCTAGGAACTCCATCCATCTCTGCTGTCTCCTTCAGTGAGAATAGATACTTGAGAGATTTATGTTCGGTATATAACTCGAACCTCTCTACAAGTAGATAATATCGCCAAGACTTAAGTGCGAACACTATAGCAGCCAATTCCAAATCGTGAGTGGGGTAGTTTTTCTCATGAACCTTCAACTGTCTACTCCCATAGCAACTACCCTCCCATCTTGCATCAAAATGGCACCGAGTCCTGTACCATATGCATCAGTGTACATTGTGAACACCTTGATCCCATCAGGCAATGTCAGAACTGGGGCTATTGTCAAAGCCTTCTTTAATCACTAAAAAGCATCCTCACAATCAATGTTCCAAGCAAAGGTCAGATTCTTCTTCGTCAATCTAGTGAGTGGGGCTGATATCCTCGCGAAGCCTTTAATAAACTTCCTATAGTAGCCCGCTAAACCAAGAAAACTTCTCACCTTCGTTGCATTCTTTGGATATTTCCAATCTTGAACTACAACTACTTTTGTTGGATCCACCGCTATCCCTTCTTTGCAAACCACATGCCCTAAAAATCTTACTTCCTTTC
Source organism: Allium sativum (assembly GCA_030737875.1). Lineage (NCBI taxonomy): Eukaryota > Viridiplantae > Streptophyta > Magnoliopsida > Asparagales > Amaryllidaceae > Allium > Allium sativum. The sequence goes on from JASFAX010000024.1 coordinate 25,646,974, forward strand.
ACCAAAAGTGGCACTTAGAGAATTTTTCCTTAAGCTGGTGTGTTCTGAGAGTCCTTAAGTCCTCTCCTAAATGCAGGGCATGCTCTTATTCATTCTTCGAGAAAATCAAGATGTCATCAACAAAGACCACAAAAAATTTATTCAGAAACTCCCAGAACACCCTACTCATCAGATCCACAACATATGCAAGTGCATTAGTCAACCTAAAAGGCATGATAACCACTCAAAGAAACCATATGGAGTTCTAAAATCAGCCTTTCTATACTTTTCTCGGCCATTCTCAACTGACGAAATCCAATGGCCAAATTTAATGTGAGAAAACAGATGCACCAACAAACTGCTCAAACAAATCGTCAATCCTTGAGGGTGGGTGCCTATTCTTCTTAGTGAGCTTGTTCAACTCCCAGTAATCCACACATAAGCGAAGCGAGCCATTTGCCTTAGTTGCGAAAATGACAGGAGCACCCCGTTTCGATATGCTTCACCTAATAAACCCTTTCTCAATTAGCTCCCGTACTTGCTTGCTGAGCTCCCTCCTTTCCCTAGGAGTCATGTGGCGCACAGGCAATTCAACTGGCTTTGCGTTATCCACCAAGTATATCTGAAAATCAATTTGTGCCTCAGAGGTAAGCCCCGAACCTCCTCAAAAACATCTGGATACTCATAGACCACTGGTACAAATCGCAAATCATCTATAGAAGCATCAAGAGATTCTAGGAAACTAAGCATGACAGGCCCCTTAGGATCACAAGAAATCTCGAGAGTCCACCCATGGAAAGTCAAAAGTATAACGACCCTCCTGGCTAGCCAATCCATCCCTGGAATCAAACTGTAGCCCAAGAAACCAAGCACAAACGTGTCACATTCAGACTCGATGCCTAACACAGATATCCTCAAACCCCAATAAATCATAGACAGATGAGTCGTGCCACCAATGGGGTCTGAGAGAACAACGGGATCAGCGACAATACTAGTACTAAGGTGCAGAGACTCAACCACAAAATCAGATATAAAAAAGTGAGAAGCGCCAGAATAAAAAAGATTCCTAACTAGATAATCGGAAAGAGAAATTAAATCTTCAACGAAAACTTTCCTACCTCTGTCTGGTCTGCTAGCCTCGAAAGCATGAACTTGCCTTCTAGAAGGTTCCGACGTCTGCCCCCGTCCTTGCTTCTTCGGGCATTCCCTACTATAATGTCCAATTTCACCGCAGTTGTAACAAGAATTCTTCCTCTTATCTGCAATTCTTGATCACATGACCCAAGCCTCCACAACCATGACATTTCTTCTTATTATGAGCTTTGTCATTCTTTCCATCTTTCTTTTCATGTTCTTTCTTGGGCCACAACTTCTTTTTTTGTGTCTCATCCGTCTTTGCCTCTTTCTTTACGCCTATCTCTTCTTCATTCAGCAATGCCATATCAACGAGCTTCTCGAAAGTTGCTCCCATCGGAATATAAGACATAGCCAGTCCATGGAGGGGTTCATTCAATCCTCTTACGAACCTCAATGATTTCTTGTGTGGAGTATTTACCAGCTCCAAACCAAAAAGTGCCAAATGGTTGAACTTATTGACATACTCTTTGACCGACATGCTCCCTTTCTTAAGTACCAGAAACCTCTCCATCTGCATACTCTCTTCTGCCTGAGAGAGAAATTTCATCTCGGACCTCTGACAAAAATCAGCCCAAGTATCTATTGGACGCCCTGCTTGCATCATGTCCCACCAGAATGAAGCCTCATCTTTCAGCTGCCATGTGGCCAACTGAATCTTCCTACGGTCGTCAACCTCAAAAGTCCCAAACAAATCCTCTATCTCTTTAAGCCAATTCCATGCTTCCACAAAGCTTTCAGTTCCACGGAATGGTTTTCCGCCCATAGCGCAAAAGTCCTTGCATATCTTGGAGAAATTATCCGCTCGCGAAGGAGGAGGAGGAACAACGGTTGCAGCTGGGGAAGGAGCATTTGCTTGGCCTCCGTCAGGTGCCGTAACCTCGAGATACCTACAGAACCAAGCCGGTATCTAAACACCCTTGGGAATATTCGATTCCCCAGACATGCTGGAAAAAAAGGAAAAGGGATTCAAATAGAGGATCGAAAAATTTATGTGGCTTCGGGAATATGTTTTCCAATAACAGACTTTTCTTTGAAAACAATTTCTTTTTGAAACCTTTTGAAAATGATTTTAAAAATATTTTATTTGATCTTGTAACCTTCAGCTCTGATACCAAATGTGATACCCTATGTCCGTTAATGTCACTCTTTATCAAAATGCATTAAGTTTCATGAAGCGTTATAGGTAAACAAAAACATAAACATCACAAGATGGATATAAAAAGCAACGGAAATATAGTACTTTATTTTCAAAAGAAAATACCGTGGTCCAAAAATACAGTTACAACATAAGTCTGAAATACTGAAAACCATTTACATCAAATTAAAGTATCTGCCTTGTACTAAAACTATCAAAGTACAAAAATGTAAATCCATAGTCCCTAAAAAAGCCATAATAAGGTAGACAGGTAGTCAAAACAATACATCTGAGCAAAGCAAAGCAAATCCATCTCCAAGTAGAACAAGGGAGAGTCCTAATCAAGCCTGAGTATTCCCATACTGAGAACCTGGGGGAAAAGGAAGAGAGAAAGAGAGAGAAAAGGAAACAAAACGGGTTAGACATAAGTCTGGCGAGTCCGGTGACTTTTAAAATATAAAGGGATAAAAGTAACGAGATAGTAAATAAACTGGATAAGAGATAACTTCAGTATATAACAAGAATAAACAGGATGAATAGGGTGAATTATGCTTCTCAAATACTTTCTCTGCACCAATACTAGTATATCGCATTAAGTATTTTTCAACTCTTGACATAAAAAGAATGATCCCAACATAGTAAAAATGGTAGGCTTATGTGTACTTCTAACAATCAGGTTTACGCCGAACAAAATAATAGGTACCTAAACAGAATATAACGGGTATTGTCCCAAACAGAAATTACAGGTACCTAAAACAGAACTAAATGTACCCTAATTACTACCCCTATGATCGGCTCCCTACCACGTTAATACCCTGTGTCGACCCCATAGTAGGGTGCATTACTTCCTAAAGTGGCAACCATCAAAAGGACACAGACCTATTTACAACAGTTATGGCATCTTATTTTTCTAGACAGACTGGACCCATGCACGCACATGACCCCGTTAGAACGACCATCAGAACACCACATCCCAAATGAACCTCTTATAATTTGTCTTAGTAAGCGTGCCCTGACCCCTACCTAGTGCGAGGTCCTCTTTTAATACCATAATGGGTTACTGACTAATATGGGACCCACACAACAAATGACACAAGCACCCTTGACTTGTGTCCCCAATCAAAAAGGCTTTACACAGGTTAAGTTTTACACGGGTTAATAGTGTCCCTACAATCCCGCCAAATTAACAAGTTTACTTAACTCCCAACAGATCAAACAGAATACATATGTGACATACTGTTCCATTTACATGTTCCCTTAATCTTTGTATTAAGCCTACATGTTTCCATATTCATACATCCCATATTTTAGTTATATTGCATAGTATAAGTTAGGCCCCAGACTTTACTCATGTTCATAGTACAAGTTATGCCCCCAAATTTCCATTCCCTATTATTCCTAACTAAACCCAATTTCGTTCGTATGCATATTTCAGCGATATCGGCCTAAGCTTGATGTTAGCCTGGCTATAAAAATAAAAAGGAATGAGAGAGGAAGAATAACAGAAATATGCATAAATAACAGAAATAGGCTTGAAAATAGGCATATAGAGATAACTGAACAAAATAGGTGTATAGCAAATTCCATGTCATTATAACAGATCTGTTTAAATATTAATCAACTTCTTAACATGCATATGTTTAGATCCAGTTTATTAGCATGTCGGGATTACTTGTTAAATATTTATATCTAAAAGCAACATGAACTCACAAAGACTAAATCTAAAGAACTGAGAAAAGAATGTTGACGTTGTAGCAGAGATTCTTGCATACGTATAAGTCGTTGTTGCAGAAGAATAGGTTAATTCAATCCAAGCTGGGGCAGCATCTCGTTGTCTTCATTGTTTTGGGTGAATAAAACAATAGAAATGATGTCCTATTTATAGCCTACCGTCAACGAATCTTGCCCAGAAACAAGTCCAGGTTTAGGTTAAGAACCTGGATGGATCTGGGGTGGGTCGACCCCCATGGGGAATGGATCGACCTCCAACCGGTCGAATTCCCGTATGCCTTCCCGCTCTTAGATTTTGATTTATTTTGAATTTTAAATTGATTTTGTTTATATATATTTTACTTATATGTATAAAAACTTCAAACCTTAATATCTTCTTCATACGATGTCCATTTTACGCAAACTTGGAGTCAATATCAAGCAGAATTCCAAGGTGAATGCAATGGTATACTCAATTCTCGATATTTAATTAAGTATTCTTTTAGCTTATCCTTATAGTGTCCTTTAAAATTACGGGATGTTACACCACAGCTCATCACGACTTCGCCACAAATAACAAACTTGTATCTTGCAAAGAAATGAATATGCAAAATTGCGACAAAGCTAGCGAAAAAGCTAAAGTACAAACAAACCTGAAGTATTATTATTACATCAAAGAAGTTTTCAAAATCAAGTCTTCACAAACTCAAAAGCGAGGGTCGACACTCGCATAAACATCCAGTCAAAGTAAACCACAAATAACATTGCTATATAAAGCAAAGAAGATAACCCAAAGGTTTAATCTACTTTCTTCCCGCCTTTAGAAGCACTACCAAACCTTAGCGTAAGCTTTAGGACTTTGGGAGGAGGAGGTGTAGCAACAGGCTGGCCTTCGCCCTTGATTTCTTCATTATCCTTATGGTTGTTGAGGGAGGAAAGAACAAGTGTCTTCTTGTGAGCATCGCGCTTCCCCTTATACCTTTGTAATGAAGATTTACTCTTTTCTCCTAAGCGGCCTTTTGTACTTTTATTCGGGCTCTCATCTATGTCCTCAATGTCCTCCACTCCTTCGTCCAGTGAGTAGTTTGGGTCGTCCAAATCAGCAATAATAGTAATTTTATCTGATTGTGACCCATGTTGTGAAGTAGAGGCAGGAGTGGAGGTAGTAACTAAAGAAGGATCGCCCAGAGGGGGAGTGCTAGTCAAGGTAGTCATCGCCAGTAGGGTTAAAGGTGTAAAGATGGGCGTAATTCCCGTCACTTCAGCAGTAGCGGTAGAAGACTTTGGTGTAATCAAACCTAATGCAAATGAGTGATAAGCAAGGAGCTTGTTGTACCCATGTAAAGTGCTAAAGTAATCCAAGTCTGATAAGACTTTATTAAAGTCGATTTTACTTAAGGCACGAGGGCTCCTGGGCTCTATTTTGTAATTGTTGGGGTCATCATTATCATCGTCATCCTGATGATCCTCAAGCAACATCTTTTTCCTCTCCAAAAGTGGTAGCAGGATCAGTGGAAGTCACAACAGCAGCCTTTGGGCAGAAGCAGTAATACTAGTAGAGGTAGTGCCAGTGGTGGTAGCAGCTATATCCGGGGCATGCACCACAGAAGATCTGACACCAACTGCTAAACCACGCTTCCTCAAGAGCTCATCATTACCCTTGGCTAGGGTAGTACAAGACTCCTCCTCTAGTAGGAACTTCAAGAATTCTTCCTTAGTGTAGCCACTATCCTCAAGCTATGCAAGCATCTCTTCCAAACCTCATCTGATGTGACTGAAAATTTCTCAAGATAAGCTACCACGACCTATGATGCTATAAGCATAGAATTTGAATAAGAAAGAATCAAATTTAGCTTTGTCTTCGGCACGTGCTTGCTCCGCAGCTTCCTTACCCGCAAGAGCCTGATCTCTCTCTTACTCAAGATTTTCTACTTTAGACTTCAGCGAAGAAATCTCCAAGTCCTGAGCAGTAGCCTTTTCATGAACACTAGCACTATGCAGTTAAAGCCCCGCTAAAGCCCCGTAATATCCCCGCTCTAGCCCATAGCGCTCTTCAACTGCTACGCTATTTCAATTTATCGTTGATGAACAGTAGATCCGCTTTTAGCCCCACTATTTTCCGCTGCATCCGCTAAATTAAAGCTTTTTAACGTCTGCTTTAGCAGTATTAATATATAGAGCTTGATTTGACTAGTTCTCTACTTAAAGAATTCAGTAAATTTAGTGTAAAAGGCTAAAATTAAGGGATAAATGCCTAATATACAGTCACAATCAATCATGCTCATCAAATTTAGCATGCATAACTATGATATTCCTTGATTTTGTTATATAAGATCAATTAATATTAATTTCTTATGCACATATAATGCGAGAAAGATGATTAATTAATTTTTAAATATTTGGTTTTATATTAAATGAACCTTTTTGCCCCTCCTCTGTATCCCACTATTTCCCCGTTTTATCCCCGCTACACATTTTTGCACCTTTGCCGCTGTAGAACCGCTAAGCGCTTTAACTCCACAGGACTAACATTGTCTCGTTGATAAATTGCAGTAGTTTTCTATTCCATGATTAATTGGTCCTCAATGGTCTTTCGGGAAGAATAAACATCTTTAACTTGAGTAATTAGCAAGTTCTCCCTCAGTTTAGAGGCAGCAAGCTCATCTTTAAGTCTTTTATGTTCGTCCTCCAACTCCATGTTCTTCTGGGGTAAGAGATGAAAAACTAGCATCACACGCTTGGAGCGTTCTTTTCCACTCTTCTTTATCATTCTCCATTGCAAGCATGACCTGACAGTTAAGTCTGTTGACTCGTTGAAGTTCATCATCTAGATAGTACCAAAGGGATATCTTCTCGACATGGCGTTTAACCACAATCAGTTGCATCTCGATATGACCTTTCACTATATCCAGATCTTTAAGCATCTCTGCCTTATCCATTGGCCTAATGTCCAATCAAAATGGACTGCTTTAAGAACTAAGCGTTAAACCGCTCAGTAAGTATGCTGGGTGATGGATCCAAAGTATGTTTTGGCCTCTCGATAATTTGGTGTATATCAGCAGGAGTGAGGGTAATTGATGGAGGTAGAAGCAGCATAAAGTTGCTGGCAGAGTTTTGGACAACAGTAACAGAACCTTTATCTATCTTGATCCACTTGTGAGAATGACCTTCGTTGTGTTCCTTGCCTTTCCCTCTTCTTATGGCGATCATCCTTCTCTTGCCTATCCTAGTCATAGCGATAGTCACGGTCTTGTCTGATCCGCTCATATTCACCTTGATGATCCTGCTCTTCTTGGGATTTTCTCGCTCTTCTCTGCTCATCGGTTTCTCCATAACAGAGAGGTTGTGTGTAATGTCGAGGGTTGTAATGATAGCGCTTGATTTCTTCAGCATAAGAGTGGCGACTCATGGTTTGAACTGAAATTAAAAAAAGCAAGAGTTCAGCACTTTAAAGCAAGAAGAGCTGTGGAAAGACAAAAATCATAAGCAGGATTTCAAAGCTCTAAGTGTGTGTCGTGTGTGCTCTAGCACGCATCAATCTACGAACCACTTTTGGTTTTTGAAGACAAAGTTGCTGCAGTTTCAAAGATAAGTTTTTGAGACGAAGGAGTCATGGCCAGCCCAGAAGCCACCTTTGTCACTAATGTAGAGATTTTAGGAGTAATAATACCACTCGTTGTAAGTTCGCTTGTCGTGACACTGAGATCGCTTAAACCCCGTATACATTCATAAAGTCATCTTCAGTGGTGGTTGGAAATGTGGGGACAATATCAGCTCTCTTAGCAATTGTGTCGCCTTTATCAGCGATTTCTCCTTCCTCAGTCTTCTCTTTAGTAGTTGCAGGACCTTTACCCTCATGGTGTCTGAACTCATCCTCTTCAATAGGAGGTAACTGAGGCTATGTAGATGGCTCAACTTTAATAGCAGGATTTGTGCAATTCCTTAGAGAAGACTCTTCAGTGGAATCTTTCGATGCGTTACCTCCTCCAAAAGCAAAAGCACTCAATGCTTCAAGTGTAGAGTGAGGAGTTGAAGAAAGTCCTCCAGAAGGAAAGGATTGTAAAGGGTCAAGCAAGTTATATTGGCGAAAGAATCCTTTGGTGACTAAAAAATTTCTACTTCTCTCTCCGTCTTTCACAGCTCTTAAAGTCTCAAGTGTAGTTTGATCAGTAGCAGAATCTTTGTTAGGAGAAGGAAGTTTTGCAAAACAAAGGGAAGATTTAAGAATCAAAACTTAGATGAAAGCTGGATGAAGAGCTCTGAGAAAATATATTTACCTCCTTTCATCCAGAGGCCATAAAAGCTTTCGGGGCACCAGACGTAAAAATATTGATTTAAGAATCCTCGAACGTTGTCTGGTAATTCGAAGATAAGCTTGGAATTTCGGGCACCTTCGACAAAAACGATTGAAGGATGTTCTTTCCTTCTTTTGAAAACACATAAAGAGCATATATCCTGAAAAGTAGGCGCACATTGCTTTGTCCGCACGGAAAACACATAAAGCCCTATCAAGATGGCGTAGCCGTTTAGGTGAACTGAAATGGGGTAATAGCTAAGCGTGGAAGCATCATCTCTAAGAATGGATTGAAAGGAGAGATGGCTCTGCTTACTAACATGTAACGATTGACTGTAACATAGTTGACGGGCGAAAGATCAGCAAAATCATTCTTTCTCGATAATATTGCATCGGCTTCCGAGATGCCAAACTGAGTGCATAAATGTCCAAACGAACGTAATGAAAGCATTGTTGGGTGTCTTTCAAAGGTGATTTGGTTTTAGGATAGAGCAAAGGAAAATCTTGACTGACATTTGGCCTAGCAACAACAATTGTCGTAATTTCAGGAACCTGGGCAAAAGCTCCGGCTTGGGTAGACATAGTTGTTTCCTTAGATTATTGGCGAGATTGCTGTCGGGTTACCATTTCTACACAAGGAATTGTGTTTGATAATAAATCACATGTACACATTTCCTAAGTGAAAAGTGTGTGCATGATTGTATATGTCATTAAAAAAACTTGGAATCTACAATTGGCATATGCTGATTAGTTGATTTCAAGCATCATTGCAAATTCGGATTAGAATGTTGTATCTATACAGGCAGTGTTTGGAAAGTTACAAATGATCAAATGAAATGGCTCTATGTGGATATATCATTCAATCTAAGTCGTAAAATTCATTGTAGTAAAATTTTAATGATTAACCAATCTATTGTCGATGTGGGCAGTCGATATCAAAATATTAGCCCAGAAACGTGTAAGTGTTTTTGTTGTTACAGTTCTAGCTGTAGTAGTGAAATGGCATGTTTATCTTATTAATTACATGTTAAAGTTGTAATTGGTCGCTTTGAAAAGTTTTCATTGTTTAAGAAGGCTTGTTGATCAAGAAAAATCCCTGGGGCAAACAATTTTTTAATGGAACGTATGTAGCCAATCCATCATGGATCCGGCATGATCGATCCACATGGATCGGACACGACCGATCCATCATGGATCGGACATGACTGATTCCATCCTGGATCAGACTTGACCACTCCATTGAAATTAGCACGATCTGAAGGCTCCGGGTGACCAAGTGTGTCAATCAGCACGCAAAAATTACAAGTCCAAATCTGGAGCATTCACGCATCGAGCACCATACGAACGACAGTAAGAATAGCAAGTACAATCAAACTATGATCACCACAACTTCAACAACAACATGTGCAAAACTCAAGAGCCGACCAACATCAAAATTCTTGCCTTAACATTAATTAAAGAATTTGTTTGAGAACAAATTATACAATTGTAAACAACTGTAAAATCCGTTCGGTTTTCCTAAACAACAAGGATTGTTGTAGAAGGTGTCGAATTCTGGGACCAAAAATATTTTAATTAATAAATCCAACCAAGTTATTCCAGAATTTTGATTGATTGAAAACACAGAAAATAACAGCAATTAAATAAAAAAGAGAGATTTATCTAATAAGAGAAAGCAATTAGGGGATAATTACATAGATTAAATTCACACTCATCAATAGCCAACAAATAAATATAGATCTAATTCATGTTTCTGTCACAAACACGAATCAACGATAAATAGATTTTTAGAAACAAATAAGTAAACAACGACAAGCATAGCCTATGCAGGAGATGATCTCTTAAACAACCATAGACTATCAGGACAGATTCACAAATTAATTTCTAAAAACCTAAAATTAGATCTAAATCTGATAATTTTTAGATCGGACACGAATATACCCTGTGAAGGAGCATAGCTCTTAAACGACACAGAATATGAAGGTTCAGATCTAACCCTTATTCAGATCTAGATCTACATATATAAAGTCCTCATCTATTGGCTATGTGATTCATGTTGAATCATATCTATTAACGTCATCACCCCCTAATCAAAGGTGATTAGCTAGACATAGCTAAAGAAGAGGAAAAACAGAAATTGAATAACATGAACATAAATAAAACTAGAACTAAATAGAACAGAGGAAGAAGAGTTTTATTCCAAGAGGAAGATTACAGAATAAAACTAAGTGTCTTACAATGAATGAGATAAAGTGTATTTGAGACGACCCGAAATCCCGTTCTCACGGAAACAAGGGTTATCCTTGGAATATAACACAGAAACAGATAATAGCATAACAGAATTAAATAAATACACCAGATATGAACAATAGAATATACTGGATAAAAGTAATCATCAGAGTTACACAGTATACAGGATCTTACTTAGTACAAATACAGTTCAGCTATACATAAATGTCTACAGCGGAAATAAACAAAATATGTACAATAGGAGCTGAACAGCATAAAAAGAAATAAATGACAGAATCCATCTTCAGCTCCAGCTATCCAGAAAGAACCAGCTAAACCTGAATACAAGGCTGCCCGTGTAGAAAAAGGGGCACCCGAGTTTGAAAGTGAAACAAACTACGAGTCAGTCATGGGACTGGTATGAGAAATCCACTCAACACATATATATAATTGGCTAATCACAGGACCACGCCACTTTCGTGGAACGGGTTTACTCCATTGGATTGCCAGTGCTTTAAAACAAATCTTTCTTTTAAACATCGCTATGCTTTTTATAAAAATGAAGCCATTATAAGACTCGGTTCCCATCACACAATGCAACGCAAACCGGAGGATAGAGTTTTACCTTATAATGGCCAAAATATGCTTGATACGAATAAAACAAAGGCATTTGATACTATTGCTAGTGTTTATATGTTTTGAAAACAATTTCAAATCATAACTATCAATCATAGGCGACATGAGCGTCCCATGCCACTATGTCGCCAAATATCTATACAATCGAAACCGCATCGTCACGTATTTGGAAATTGGATTTCCGTCATGAACCAAGGCAAAAGATAGTCCTTACCGAATTCGAGACAATCTAGCCTACCATGTCTCAGGAACAGCTACAACTTCCCCCTGGATCGTCAGGGCCGGTCCACCGATGTGGATTATTATACCTGAACAATACGTCTCCCCGCCCTTTGGGGCGCAAACGAGCCAACGAATGGCTCCATCGGTCCCGGATCGACCGATATATCCGAGGCGCCTCGCAACAACAACAACCACACAGGTGAAAAGTATATAAATGTCAGGGCTGGTAGGTCACTGACACCACCCTAGCTAGAAAGAAACGCATGTCCTCCCTGAGGTCTTTCTCCCGTTTTAGGTTCATACCGGGGTGTGAGGCTCGCGAATTCACGTTAAACACAAAGCTACGCCACACAGGCGGTGCTTTGATCATCACCACAAGACTTTGCTTTTCAACAGAAGCCCTGATCACTGCATCTTAGCATGCCACACAGAATAAATCCTATGTCAGACACACAGTCCATTTACAAGTCTGTTCTGGGTCTGAACGAAACTGGAGGCACTAAATACCTCGCAAACCCATCGATCACCACGTACGTCTGGACGATCACCACTCATTATCTATATTTCGGGATGCCTCCCAATCAGGACCTCGGTTACCATCCAAACGAGGTGAAGATCTCCGGTCTTCGACCGTCGTCTTCATCTTCGAATTTCAATCGTCGGTCAATTATTTGGAATGAGAATTAACTCGGCCTTTCCAAATAATTCACGTATATTTAGAATTTCAAATCAATTTAATTTAATGGTTAAATTATTCGACAACACCAATTGTGTTCTTTAATGCAATTTTCACACCGAACACATTCAACCATCAAAAGCCACATAAATCAAGCAAATTCAGTTTATTTCCATTCCATATCGCTTATGATATTTTATAACTATTTATCGCTATTTTTATTTATTTTAAAATAGCTAATTTATTCAAAACGACGCTTTGGGCCATAAAGCGGCCGTGGCGCTGTTTTTCTTCAGATTTGATTTACACATAACTGAAAATCTAACCGTTGGATCTTCACAAAATTTACATCATTAGAAAGGTCTTTTCAAAACGAATCCAACGGTTCCAGTTTCGGGAAAATCCGACGGTCGGATCTCCCGGTACAATCGTTTGAATTTTCGATTTCAAATTACGAACTGCAGCGTCGTTATTCGATTAAATATATAATTATATTTATATATATATAAATATAATCGCTTCTGGCGCTGTTTTTCTTCAGATTTGAATTAAACATTCCAGACGATCCAACCGTTGGATTTTTGCAAGGTTGGTGCCGTTGGGAAGATATTTCCAAGGCGAACCCGACGGTTGAGGTTTCGGGAAAATCCAATGGTCGGATTTCCCGCATTAGTTGTTTGAAATCACGGTTCCAAAATACGAACTGCACGGCTTCGTTTCGTTTTAATTTTATTTATATTTATATAAATATAGTTCATTCAATGATTTCCATATCGTTTTCACTTCAAATATTTCACTAACGCCCTAAAATTTTAGAAAATTTCGCCATAACCTCCCCTGCACCGGGAGCATCGGGAAATCGCAAATAGCTTTCCCGGTCCTTCTAATCTCAAAAAGAAAAAGAAAAAGCCAAGCGGCTAGCCAACAGGCTCATAAAATCATCACCCAAACAAAACAGTAAATGTGTACCAATTTGTCGGGCACAAAATTTTATTCCTCTTCTCTAGCCCCTTTGCTATAACCTGTTCAATGAATATGCATATACATATATATACAGTTCTTATTATTTATCATTTTCTATTCGACTTCATATTTGATTTCTATTTGGTTTAAAAACACCATTCATTCTAATGTTACATAAATAGGTGCAAATCATTTCATTAGCTAATTAATGAATATTTCAACTCATATATGTTTATTTTGAACAAGTGGCTATTTTTAACACTTCACATTTCAACGATTTATGCATACAATAAAAATGTGATTTTTATTGTAAAACAATTCATTTCAAAACACTATTTTTCTATATAGTTCAAGTTGGTGATAAAAATGGGATTTTTATCATAAAACAATTTCTTTTAAAACGAGATTATTTTACACAGTTCATATGGTCGATAAAAGGTGATTTTTTATTATCAAACAATTTATTTCAAAATATGAATACCATTCAACACATGAATTTCTAATCAACGAATGAATATCAATTCAACACATGAATGTTTTCTATAGTTTCTATATATAGATAAAAATGTGATTTTTATTATCAAACAATTTATTTCAAAATATGAATACCATTCAACACATGAATTTCTAATCAACGAATGAATATCAATTCAACACATGAATGTTTTCTATAGTTTCTATATATATATAAAAAATGTGATTTTTATTATCAAACAATTTATTTCAAAATATGAATACCATTCAACACATGAATTTCTAATCAACGAATGAATATCAATTCAACACATGAATGTTTTCTATAGTTTCTATATATAGATAAAAAATGTGATTTTTATTATCAAACAATTTATTTCAAAATATGAATAACATTCAACACATGAATTTCTAATCAACGAATGAATATCAATTCAACACATGAATGTTTTCTATAGTTTCTATATATAGATAAAAATGTGATTTTTATTATCAAACAATTTATTTCAAAATATGAATACCATTCAACACATGAATTTCTAATCAACGAACGAATATCAATTCAACACATGAATGTTTTCTATTCAATGAATAAATATAGTTTAAGCATATGAAAATAATTCAAACACACGAATATTATTCAAAATTTCGGTAGCATAACGGCAGGGTAGTTAAAACTGGGACCGTCCCTAGTACGGCTCCTCGCTCTACCTTAAAACCTCGCGGTTTTTGACAATGGGGATCATGCATCTAGTTCGCACGCAGGCGGCATGTATATATTTATTTCATTTCCACAAACTAATCCTATGTGGTTTCAACCAAATATTTTCCAATCACAAACGGGTATTTTTCAACCACAATCAAATCAATATCAACCACAAACAATCCCAAACAATCATTCGCTCTCAATCAATTTTCACAGCAATTTCAACCAATAAATATCGTCCATGGTTTGTGGACGAGGGGCGTATATATATATATATATATATATATTTTATATATAGCAATTCACTTTTATTTCAAAACATATATATAATAGAAAAAGAAATTGAAGAGTGAGAAATTCTCACCAATAGCTATCCAATACTACGACTCTTCCTTTATAGAAATCTTCGCCAATCTCGCCTTTTGTCGCTTTCGTTGCCCGTATTCTCTACATATGTAAAAATCGAATTTTTACTATGTTATTCAATATATAAAAATCGAATTTTGACTTCGCTATTCAATATATAAAGATCATATTTTTATTATTCCTATGATGTAAAAATTATATTTTTATTACTTTAAAATATAAAAATCATATCTTACTTCTTCTACTCAATAAAAATTCCGTCTTTTCTATTTTAAAAATATGATCTTTTCTATCCAAGTTCAAATCTTTTCTATTTAAAGTTCAAATCTTTTTTATTTAAAGTTCAAATCTTTTTCTTTTAAAAGTTCAAATCTTTTTCTTTTAAAAGTTCAAATCTTTTTCTTTTAAAAGTTCAAATCTTTTTCTTTTAAAAGATAAAACCTTTTTCTATTTAAAGTTTAAACCTTTTTCCTTTTAAAGTTTAAACCTTTTTCTATTTAAAGTTTAAACCTTTTTCCTTTTAAAGTTTAAACCTTTTTCCTTTTAAAGTTTAAAAATAAAATCAGTTTTAAACTCTTAAAAAAATCAGTTTTAAAGCCTTTATAAAAATCAGTTTTTAAATCCTAAAAAAAAATCAGCTTCTTTCTTTTTAAAGTTTAAGATCAATTCAGTTTTTAAACCTTTTTTTAAAATCAGTTTTTAAACCCTAAAAAAAACAGTATTCTTTCTTTTTAAAGTTTAAAATCAATTCAGTTTTAAAACCTTTTTAAAATCAGAATTAAATCCTTTCAGATTAAAATAAAAATAAAATAAAATAAAGTAAAACAACTTACTTCAACTGCGAAGAAGGGGGGGTGCTTCGCGTTCACGGATCGAGGAAGGGGGGGTCGTCTTCGTCGGAGCTGGCTTCTAGGGGGGCGGCGGCTTCAGCGTCTCGAACTGGGGGGGGCGTCGTCTTCGTCGGAGCTCGTGCGATCTGGGGGGGCTTCGGGGGTTGCGCCACTGGGAGGAGGAAGGCTGGACGGAGGGGGGGCGGCGATGTCTTCGTCGGCGGCGTTCGCTTGAGGGGGGGGCTGTCGATAGTTTTAGGTTTTTTTTTTTCTATTTCGTTTTGAAATTGAAATGAACGGGGGGGCCAGAACGAAGGATAAAGGGAGGGAATTAAATTTTTTTTTTTAATTTTGCAAAAAAGTTGACTTTTACATACGACCTCGAAACGAGGCCTACCGCCTGTCGCCCATAGCGTTTTACCCCCATTCCGAACACAGTGGGATATGTATCGCAAGCTGATTTGATCGTTACAATCAGTTTCCGTTGAATTTACATTTAAATCACTATATTGAATTCTAAACGTACATTTCAAATTACCGGGGTCACATACTAACTCTAAAAATTCCAGAAAAATATTTTCTAGCTTCGTATTGACGATACGGTCCTAACAAAACTAGTTTCGTCGAATTCTGAGACCGTTTGAAAAATGGCCAATTTCCAGTCGATTAAAATCAACCAAAACCGGTCAAACGCGTTTTCCTTTGCCACGCTCACATATTGATTCGAAATATTATGAAATTTGAAACCTAGCAATAACTTCACATCCCGGACCCAACAAAAGTGGTTTCGTCGAAATCCGAGGTCGTTTGCAAAATGTCCATTTTTAAGGGCCTGAATTCCATAGCGACTATTCAGAATTTTCAACTGGTCATATCTTTTGATTCCCGCTATCAAATTTCGATTGGTCGGATTTGTTAGAAAGATAATACCAATTAGATCCTAATATTTTTGGTTTCACTAAAATCCGGATTGTTTTGCACCCGGTACAGTCCGACAAAGTTTGAATTCAATATTTGAAACTGCCACGCCATTTCAGGCCTTGTTTATAATTATAATTAATTATATTCGTTTTCAATTGTCGATTCAAACTTAGTTTTCATCGCCATTATTTAAAATATTTATTTTAAATAATTAAAATCCATTATTTTAGCCAATTTAAAATTTTTTAAATTGGTTCAGATTTTCTGGGTCGTTACAATCTCCCCCACTTAAAACTTTTCGTCCCCGAAAAGGAATAAAGTCGAAAGTGGTTTGATAAATCTACAATCACACAACACAACAACCAATCCAATTGTTTTTAACCTTTAAAAATATACTAATCAAATTTTATACCCCTTAAAAATCATTCAGACCATATAATTAAAAGTGTATATCTATGAAAAGAAAAATAACAATAGAGTAGAGAATTGAATGGTAGTGCAAAGTAGAGTAAATGTACCTTGCACCTGAGTCAATCAGAGATATCTACTCGGCATCTAGGATAAGCTTTCTGAATGCTCTCCTCCGTTTCCCAAGTACAATCTCGCGGATCTCCACTCCATTGCACTTTGACTAAGTGAACCTTCTTGTTCCTCCGCTCTTTGGTTTCTTTGCCAATAATCTTAAGCGGCTCTCGCCTCACAGCTAATTCTGGGGTTATTTCAATATCCTGCTGAGCTGCTTCTTCCACGATCAAGTCTGGATCATGAACGTGCTTTCGAAGTTGAGATATATGAAATTCCTCATGCACTCCAGGCAACCAGTCAGGCAGTTTGACCCTATAAGCGAGAGTTCCGATCCGTTCCAGAATAGGAAACAGACCAATAAATTTGGGCGCTAACTTTCCAGTTTTACCGAACCGGATAACTCCTCTCATCGGCGATACTTTCAAATATACATAGTCGCCAACTTCAAAGGATATATCTCTTCTTCTTCTATCGGCATAGCTCTTTTGTCGGCTTTGAGCGGCGAGTAATCGCTTCTTAATAAAATCGACTTTGTCGGCAGCTTCTCGAATCATATCAGGCCCTAACACAAGTCTATTTCCAGGCTCGACCCAACAAGCAGGAGATCGGCACGGTCTACCGTACAATGCTTCGAATGGCGACATTGTCAGACTCGCCTGGTAGCTGTTGTTATAAGAGAATTCAGCCAAATGCAGATGGTCTTCCCATGATCCACCGAAATCTATAACACAAGCCCGCAATAGATCTTCTAAAATGCGATTCACCCTCTCAGTCTGACCGTCTGTCTGAGGATGATAAGCGGTGCTCAAGTTTAACTTTGTTCCCAGCTCGACTTGAAATGCCTCCCAGAATTTACTAGTGAATATTGTATCTCTATCACTGACTATACTGAGCGGCACTCCATGTAGTCTAACTATTTCCCTGATGTAAATCTGCGCCAGACTCTGAGCGGTTCTATTTGATTTGACAGGTATAAAATGGGCGGTCTTCGTAAAGCGATCTACGATCACCGAAATACTGTCATTTCCCTTTCTGGTTCTGGGCAAACCATCAATGAAATCCATAGAAATATGTTCCCACTTCCAACCAGGAACTTCTAGCGGTTGTAACAATCCAGCTAGTTTCTGTTGGTCGCTTTTGACTTGCTGGCAAGTAGGGCATCGACTAACATATATCGAGATGTCTCTTTTTAACGACTTCCACCAGAATGTGCGTTTGATATCGTTATACATTTTATTCACACCTGGATGGATACTGAACTTAGATTTGTGACATTCATCCAGTACATCCCTTCTGAGTTCAGGAATATCTGGAACGCAAATTCGCCCTTCTAACCTCAGAATCCCTTCGCTGTCTAGCTGGAAATCCGAAGCATTGCCCTCACGAATTCTCTGACTTATTCCTTTGATAAATTGGTCGTCTTCTTGGAGAGCCGATATCTTATCAATCAACGAAGTCGCAATGATGAAACTGGCGATCATTTCATTCTTTCGGCTTAACGCATCGGCCACGACATTGGCCTTCCCTGGAGTATATATAATTTCAAAGTCATATGCTGCAAGAAACTCCAGCCAACGTTGCTGCCTCAAATTTAGGTCTTTCTGAGTGAACAGATACTTTAACGACTGGTGATCTGTAAACAGTTCAAACCTCTCACCCAGAAGATAATGTCTCCAGATTTTCAAAGCGAACACAATAGCCAATAACTCAAGATCATGAGTTACGTAGTTTTTCTCGTGCGGCTTCAGTTGACGGCTAGCATAAGCAATCACTTGACCCCTTTGAATTAACACTGCGCCAAGGCCTTCTCTAGAAGCATCAGTCCAGACTTTTAAATCTTGGTTGCCATCGATAATGGTTAGCACTGGAGCAGTTGTTAATCTTAACTTTAGCTCTTCGAAAGCTTCCTCACTTTCCGGGGTCCATTTGAACTTAGAATGCTTCTTTGTAAGCTTCGTTAAGTGGCCAGATATCTTCGAAAAGTCTTTAACGAATTTCCGGTAATAACTAGCCAATCCGAGAAAACTGCGGACTTCAGTGGGAGTACTAGGCTGTTTCCAATTCTGAATAGCCGTGTTTTACTTGGATCAACAGCGATTCCTTCTTTCGATACGACGTGACCCAGAAATTTTACTTCATCTTGCCAAAAGATACATTTGGAAAATTTGGCTTTTAACACATTCCGTCTCAGAATTTCTAGAACCTGTTCCAGATGCTTTTCATGTTCGGCTTTTGATTTAGAGAAGATTAGAATATCGTCAATAAAAACCAGAACAAATTTATCCAATACTCCTCTGAATACTCTGTTCATTAGATCGACGAAGTAAGCGGGAGCGTTACATAAGCCGAATGGCATTACTAACCACTCGTAGAATAGGTCGGGACCTCTGAACGCTGTCATTGGAACACACTCTTCGGCAATTCGAAGTTGATGGAAACCTGTAGCTAGGTCCATTCGTGAAAATACTTGTGCGCCATTTAATCGATCCAACAAATCATCAATCCGCGGCAATGGATATTTGTTCTTTATTGTCTGTTTGTTCAAATCACGATAATCCACACATAGACGTAGAGTACCGTCAGATTTTGGGACAAATACCACTGCTGCACCCCAATCAGAGAAACTAGGCCTGATCAGACCTTTCCATACCAGCTGTCGTGTTTGATTGTCTAATTCCTCCTTTTCTTTCAAGGACATTCTTCAAATAGCTTGAACTACCGGCCTTGCATTGGGAATCAAAGCAATCTTGAAATCTATTTCTCTTTGCGGAGGTAAGCGAACAACTTCTTCGAACACATCCGCATAGTTCTTGACGACAGGAATGTCTTTTACTAGGTCGGGAATATTCTCTGTGACTTCAGGGACATTTTCCATTTGGGCTGGAGAAACATTCAAAGCTGCCCAGAAGTCTTTTCAATTTGCATTCTGACCTTCGCAGGGAATGGTTATATAATCACCTGATTTAATCTTTGCCTTTACGACTCTCTCGGCGCATTTGACTTCAGCTTCATATTTGGTCAACCAGTCTAACCCCAAGATAAGATCAAACTCTTTGAAATTCATGACGACCGCGATGGTAGGAAACCGATAACGAGAGAAAGAAACCGGCACTCCACAAATCCAACTGAGATCAATGGAACCCCCAACCGGATTCTGGACAGTCATTGGTTCCTTAAGCTTTTTCAAATTCAAATCCAGTTTCTTAGCTGCATCCTTTGCAATGAAGCTTCGTGACGCGCCTGTGTCAAACAGTACTTTAACTGGGATGTCTTTGACAGTTAGCGTGCCTTCTAAAACATCTGGCCTTTCCTGAATAGCTGAGGGCTCAGAAGTTTCTGCCACTTCATTCACTTGAACTATTTCAGTCTTTTTCAACTGCCAGCAATCTTGCTTTACGTGACCAGCCTGATGGCAGAGATTGCATTTACTATTTTCTTGAAAATTCATCCCGGATTTAGACCCATCACCCTTTCGTCTGTTCGAAGATCTACAATTTCTCATCGAATGCCCTTGCTGATTGCACTTTAGACATACGACTGCCTTTACCCTTTTCTGATTGATCTTCGGCCTCTTTTTGACTTCAGCCTTCGTACTAGCCTCAGGCTGCTCACTTGTCTCTGGGCTATCAGCCTCAAATTTTCTTTTGCTGCTAGAGCTGATTTCTTCTTCGTCTCGCAACATGCCTTTCATATGGAGGTCTTCATATTGATAAGCCATATAAATCATTTCTGGAAAAGGGAGCTTCACATGCCCCAATACTTTATTCTGATATTTCCTTTGAAGCCCGTTGATAAATCTCATATTCTTCCTCTTCGGATTTTCAATTAGATGAGGGGCAAAGTGAGAAAGTTCATTGAATTTCTTATGATATTCGGGAATTGTCATGTCTCCTTGTATCAGATAAGAAAATTCATCGCATAATCGCTCAGTTGCTTCGGGAGGAGTAAATCTTTCTAAGAAAATCACTTTGAATCTATCCCAGGTGATATCACCTTCTGGATTATTCTCCATAACCGAATCCCACCAGAACAAAGCTTCATCTTTGAGAGCCCAGGAGGCCAGTAATCTTTTCTGGTCATCCCTCAGCTTTAATGCTTCGAAGATTTTCTCAGCTGAACGAATCCAAGCTTGTGTTCTCATAATAGATTCTTCGCCCGAGAACGACTTTCCACCCAGATTTCTATACTTCATGAATAGAGCTTCTATATCCGGGTTAGTATTACTTCTTCTGTTTCTGGCACTCATTTTCTAGTTCTTCTGCAAATAGCAGATCAATTGTCAGGTCAACAGAAAAGATATTTCAAAATATAGAGACAAATACTTGAATGTAAATGTGTCTATCGAGGTGTAATTTCGTTCTGCTTTACTCATACTAGGATATTACTGATCCTATCTGTATTGAGTTACCCGTCCTAGAACACTACTGGTTCTATTTCTGACGAGTTCGTTAATATGTTATATTCCAGAACTAAGCTTAACCAAAGCTCTGATACCACGTTGAGACGACCCGAAATCCCGTTCTCACGGAAACAAGGGTTATCTTTGGAATATAACACAGAAACAGATAATAGCAGAACAGAATTAAATAAATACACCAGATATGAACAATAGAATATACTGGATAAAAGTAATCATCAGAGTTACACAGTATACAGGATCTTACTTAGTACAAATACAGTTCAGCTATACATAAATGTCTACAGCGGAAATAAACAAAATATGTACAATAGGAGCTGAACAGCATAAAAAGAAATAAATGACAGAATCCATCTTCAGCTCCAGCTATCCAGAAAGAACCAGCTAAACCTGAATACAAGGCTGCCCGTGTAGAAAAAGGGGCACCCGAGTTTGAAAGTGAAACAAACTACGAGTCAGTCATGGGACTGGTATGAGAAATCCACTCAACACATATATATAATTGGCTAATCACAGGACCACGCCACTTTCGTGGAACGGGTTTACTCCATTGGATTGCCAGTGCTTTAAAACAAATCTTTCTTTTAAACATCGCTATGCTTTTTATAAAAATGAAGCCATTATAAGACTCAGTTCCCATCACACAATGCAACGCAAACCGGAGGATAGAGTTTTACCTTATAATGGCCAAAATATGCTTGATACGAATAAAACAAAGGCATTTGATACTATTTCTAGTGTTTATATGTTTTGAAAACAATTTCAAATCATAACTATCAATCATAGGCGACATGAGCGTCCCATGCCACTATGTCGCCAAATATCTATACAATCGAAACCGCATCGTCACGTATTTGGAAATTGGATTTCCGTCATGAACCAAGGCAAAAGATAGTCCTTACCGAATTCGAGACAATCTAGCCTACCATGTCTCAGGAATAGCCGCAACTGCCCCCTGGATCGTCAGGGCCGGTCCACCGATGTGGATTATTATACCTGAACAATACGTATCCCCGCCCTTTGGGGCGCAAACGAGCCAACGAATGGCTCCATCGGTCCCGGATCGACCGATATATCCGAGGCGCCTCGCAACAGCAACAACCACACAGGTGAAAAGTATATAAATGTCAGGGCTGGTAGGTCACTGACACCACCCTAGCTAGAAAGAAACGCATGTCCTCCCTGAGGTCTTTCTCCCGTTTTAGGTTCATACCGGGGTGTGAGGCTCGCGAATTCACGTTAAACACAAAGCTACGCCACACAGGCGGTGCTTTGATCATCACCACAAGACTTTGCTTTTCAACAGAAGCCCTGATCACTGCATCTTAGCATGCCACACAGAATAAATCCTATGTCAGACACACAGTCCATTTACAAGTCCGTTCTGGGTCTGAACGAAACTGGAGGCACTAAATACCTCGCAAACCCATCGATCACCACGTACGTCTGGACGATCACCACTCATTATCCATATTTCGGGATGCCTCCCAATCAGGACCTCGGTTACCATCCAAACGAGGTGAAGATCTCCGGTCTTCGACCGTCGTCTTCATCTTCGAATTTCAATCGTCGGTCAATTATTTGGAATGAGAATTAACTCGGCCTTTCCAAATAATTCACGTATATTTAGAATTTCAAATCAATTTATTTTAATGGTTAAATTATTCGACAACACCAATTGTGTTCTTTAATGTAATTTTCACACCGAACACATTCAACCATTAAAAGCCACATAAATCAAGCAAATTCAGTTTATTTCCATTCCATATCGCTTATGATATTTTATAACTATTTATCGCTATTTTTATTTATTTTAAAATAGCTAATTTATTCAAAACGACGCTTCGGGCCATAAAGCGGCCGTGGCGCTGTTTTTCTTCAGATTTGATTTACACATAACTGAAAATCTAACCGTTGGATCTTCACAAAATTTACATCATTAGAAAGGTCTTTTCAAAACGAATCCAACGGTTCCAGTTTCGGGAAAATCTGACAGTCGGATCTCCCGGTACAATCGTTTGAATTTTCGATTTCAAATTACGAACTGCAGCGTCGTTATTCGATTAAATATATAATTATATTTATATATATATATATATAAATATAATCGCTTCTGGCGCTGTTTTTCTTCAGATTTGAATTAAACATTCCAGACGATCCAACCGTTGGATTTTTGCAAGGTTGGTGCCGTTGGGAAGATATTTCCAAGGCGAACCCGACGGTTGAGGTTTCGGGAAAATCCAATGGTCGGATTTCCCGCATTAGTTGTTTGAAATCACGGTTCCAAAATACGAACTGCACGGCTTCGTTTTGTTTAAATTTTATTTATATTTATATAAATATAGTTCATTCAATGATTTCCATATCGTTTTCACTTCAAATATTTCACTAACGCCCTAAAATTTTGGAAAATTTCGCCATAACCTCCCCTGCACCGGGAGCATCGGAAAATCGCAAATAGCTTTCCCGGTCCTTCTAATCTCAAAAAGAAAAAGAAAAAGCCAAGCGGCTAGTCAACAGGCTCATAAAATCATCACCCAAACAAAACAGTAAATGTGTACCTATTTGTCGGGCACAAAATTTTATTCCTCTTCTCTAGCCCCTTTGCTATAACCTGTTCAATGAATATGCATATACATATATATACAGTTCTTATTATTTATCATTTTCTATTCGACTTCATATTTGATTTCTATTTGGTTTAAAAACACCATTCATTCTAATGTTACATAAATAGGTGCAAATCATTTCATTAGCTAATTAATGAATATTTCAACTCATATATGTTTATTTTGAACAAGTGGCTATTTTTAACACTTCACATTTCAACGATTTATGCATACAATAAAAATGTGATTTTTATTGTAAAACAATTCATTTCAAAACACTATTTTTCTATATAGTTCAAGTTGGTGATAAAAATGGGATTTTTACCATAAAACAATTTCTTTTAAAACGAGATTATTTTACACAGTTCATATGGTCGATAAAAGGTGATTTTTTATTATCAAACAATTTATTTCAAAATATGAATACCATTCAACACATGAATTTCTAATCAACGAATGAATATCAATTCAACACATGAATGTTTTCTATAGTTTCTATATATAGATAAAAATGTGATTTTTATTATCAAACAATTTATTTCAAAATATGAATACCATTCAACACATGAATTTCTAATCAACGAATGAATATCAATTCAACACATGAATGTTTTCTATAGTTTCTATATAGAGATAAAAAATGTGATTTTTATTATCAAACAATTTATTTCAAAATATGAATACCATTCAACACATGAATTTCTAATCAACGAATGAATATCAATTCAACACATGAATGTTTTCTATAGTTTCTATATATAGATAAAAAATGTGATTTTTATTATCAAACAATTTATTTCAAAATATGAATACCATTCAACACATGAATTTCTAATCAACGAATGAATATCAATTCAACACATGAATGTTTTCTATAGTTTCTATATATAGATAAAAATGTGATTTTTATTATCAAACAATTTATTTCAAAATATGAATACCATTCAACACATGAATTTCTAATCAACGAATGAATATCAATTCAACACATGAATGTTTTCTATTCAATGAATAAATATAGTTTAAGCATATGAAAATAATTCAAACACACGAATATTATTCAAAATTTCGGCAGCATAACGGCAGGGTAGTTAAAACCGGGACCGTCCCTAGTACGGCTCCTCGCTCTACCTTAAAACCTCGCGGTTTTTGACAATGGGGATCATGCATCTAGTTCGCACGCAGGCGGCATGTATATATTTATTTCATTTCAACAAACTAATCCTATGCGGTTTCAACCAAATATTTTCCAATCACAAACGGGTATTTTTCAACCACAATCAAATCAATATCAACCACAAACAATCCCAAACAATCATTCGCTCTCAATCAATTTTCACAGCAATTTCAACCAATAAATATCGTCCATGGTTTGTGGACGAGGGGCGTATATATATATATATATATATATATATATATATTATATATAGCAATTCACTTTTATTTCAAAACATATATATAATAGAAAAAGAAATTGAAGAGTGAGAAATTCTCACCAATAGCTATCCAATACTACGACTCTTCCTTTATAGAAATCTTCGCCAATCTCGCCTTTTGTCGCTTTCGTTGCCCGTATTCTCTACATATGTAAAAATCGAATTTTTACTATGTTATTCAATATATAAAAATCGAATTTTGACTTCGCTATTCAATATATAAAGATCATATTTTTATTATTCCTATGATGTAAAAATTATATTTTTATTACTTTAAAAAATATAAAAATCATATCTTACTTCTTCTACTCAATAAAAATTCCGTCTTTTCTATTTTAAAAATATGATCTTTTCTATCCAAGTTCAAATCTTTTCTATTTAAAGTTCAAATCTTTTTTATTTAAAGTTCAAATCTTTTTCTTTTAAAAGTTCAAATCTTTTTCTTTTAAAAGTTCAAATCTTTTTCTTTTAAAAGATTAAACCTTTTTCTATTTAAAGTTTAAACCTTTTTCCTTTTAAAGTTTAAACCTTTTTCTATTTAAAGTTTAAACCTTTTTCCTTTTAAAGTTTAAACCTTTTTCTATTTAAAGTTTAAACCTTTTTTCCTTTTAAAGTTTAAACCTTTTTCCTTTTAAAGTTTAAAAATAAAATCAGTTTTAAACTCTTAAAAAAAATCAGTTTTAAAGCCTTTATAAAAATCAGTTTTTAAATCCTAAAAAAAAAATCAGCTTCTTTCTTTTTAAAGTTTAAAATCAATTCAGTTTTTAAACCTTTTTTTAAAATCAGTTTTTAAACCCTAAAAAAAACAGTATTCTTTCTTTTTAAAGTTTAAAATCAATTCAGTTTTAAAACCTTTTTAAAATCAGAATTAAATCCTTTCAGATTAAAATAAAAATAAAATAAAATAAAATAAAGTAAAACAACTTACTTCAACTGCGAAGAAGGGGGGTGCTTCGCGTTCACGGATCGAGGAAGGGGGGGTCGTCTTCGTCGGAGCTGGCTTCTAGGGGCGGCGGCGGCTTCAGCGTCTCGAACTGGGGGGGGGGGCGTCGTCTTCGTCGGAGCTCGTGCGATCTGGGGGGGCTTCGGGGGTTGCGTCACTGGGAGGAGGAAGGCTGGACGGAGGGGGGGCGGCGATGTCTTCATCGGCGGCGTTCGCTTGGGGGGGCTGTCGATAGTTTTAGGGCTTTTTTTTTCTCTTTCGTTTTGAAATTGAAATGAACGGGGGGGGGGCCAGAACGAAGGATAAAGTGAGGGAATTAAAAATATTTTTTTTTTTATTTATTTAATTTTGCAAAAAAGGGGACTTTTACATACGACCTCGAAACGAGGCCTACCGCCTGTCGCCCATAGCGTTTTACCCCCATTCCGAACACAATGGGACATGTATCGCAAGCTGATTTGATCGTTACAATCAGTTTTCGTTGAATTTACATTTAAATCACTATATTGAATTCTAAACGTACATTTCAAATTACCGGGGTCACATACTAACTCTAAAAATTCCAGAAAAATATTTTCTAGCTTCGTATTGACGATACGGTCCTAACAAAACTAGTTTCGTCGAATTCTGAGACCGTTTGAAAAATGGCCAATTTCCAGTCGATTAAAATCAACCGAAGCCGGTCAAACGCGTTTTCCTTTGCCACGCTCACATATTGATTCGAAATATTATGAAATTTGAAACCTAGCAATAACTTCACATCCTGGACCCAACAAAAGTGGTTTCGTCGAAATCTGAGGTCGTTTGCAAAATGTCCATTTTTAAGGGCCTGAATTCCATAGCGACTATTCAGAATTTTCAACTGGACATATCTTTTGATTCCCGCTATCAAATTTCGATTGGTCGGATTTGTTAGAAAGATATTACCAATTAGATCCTAATATTTTTGGTTTCACTAAAATCCGGATTGTTTTGCACCCGGTACAGTCCGACAAAGTTTGAATTCAATTTTTGAAACTGCCACGCCATTTCAGGCCTTGTTTATAATTATAATTAATTATATTCGTTTTCAATTGTCGATTCAAACTTAGTTTTCATCGCCATTATTTAAAATATTTATTTTAAATATTTAAAATCCATTATTTTAGCCAATTTAAAAAAAATTAAATTGGTTCAGATTTTCTGGGTCGTTACAGTATTTATAGCTGATGTGACAAAGGCTCCTTGGCAAATTCCATAATGTGGGACTAAAGAATTAGCCCAACTAATACATAAGCTAGTGTGAACGCAGCTGTAGAGTGAGAATCCTTGCAAATGAGCTAATGTAACGCAATATGAGTCTTTATTGAGCCAAATCTACCCAACTAAACTCTTTTGGCAACCGTTCTTCAAGCTTTAAACTCTTCAAGCTTTAGAAATTTCAACTGCACTCTTCATGCTTTATCCATCAAATGCTCTAAACTAAGCTTTTTATCAACAATCTGAAAACACAGCTATAAATACACAATATTAATTATTTTAAATAGAAAACTAGATAAATAAGCAGATAAAATACACACGTTTACGTGTATATCAAATACCCCCACACTTATCTTTTTATTCGTCCTCGAATAAACTAAACTAACTAAACTAAGATATGTCACCCTTTCATAGGAAACACGATTGCATTTAGCGTATGCAACAAGCCGTTAAACCTCTGGGTGTCCCCAATAGGATGAGTGTTGTCTCGTCAGGGTTTTCAGCGGATACTACCCACAAAATTCAAAGCGTCTTATGTACGGGATTAATCAAACAATATATTTAAGGTCTTTCATATTCCAAGGATTTCACCTAACTTCAATAATAACGGTTTAGCCCTAAATTGTCCATCCCATAATTAGTGCAAAAATGAACAAAAATTTTCAAGCTGAATCGTAATTCCTTGATAACACTGTAATTGTCTTGAAGGTTAAGAGCGGTGTCAACCAAAGTTCTACACATCGACAATGTGCACCCAATCATTTCTTTATTCTTTATTTTTGAATAATTTTGCACCAATGAAACTGTAATGTATTGGATATGAGTTATGCATAGATGAAGGAAAATTTTTGTAAGTTCTAAAAATATTCTAGATAAGAGGGCAAGTGTATTAGTTGAATTTCAAGCTACAAAAGATAAAGTAATACTAAGGCACATATGAACATTTTTATTTCCTTTCATCTCGTCTACTACAATCCTCACTTCCAAGTACAGTAGAATGGATGTGGATGGAATGGAATTGAATGCTTTTATAGTCAAGAATGATGAATGACTATTTTATTTTTTCTCTTTTTTTTCTTTCCCTTTTTTTCTTTTTTTTTTTAATTTTTTTTTCCTTTTTTTTTTGCATGATGAATGATGAGTGGAGATGGAATGGAATGATACCGTACATTATTTTATTTGATTCCTCCTCTACTAAACCAACACTTCATGAAAGGAAAGTTTTGTGCCCTAATTACTCTACTTCTATAACCTTAATTCAACACACAAGTCTGGATTGATGTTATACAAAAAGCTGAAAGGAATGATAAACAAAGTTTTGTAAGATATATAACCCATATAAAATAAGATGTGGTATATGGTTATCCTACCTTAAAACAAGTACGGAGTGGGTGGTGTAATATTGGTATAAAAAGTGACATTTTGACCTTTAAACAAAGGTTCTTGAGTATACCAATATAAGATAAACTTGTCGAAACATAATGTAAATCGACTAAAACTTGGGTTTGAATAATGTGGGGTATCAAAGAAGAATGCTACAATGAGTCATTTCTCCTTAATTGGGCCAACTGGATTTTAGAACTTACGATTTTGAAAATTTGAGTGGAAAAGAAAATATTATGCATGAAAACGAACTCAGAAAATTCAACAAATGTAGGTGCATTATTTCTTGATTTTTTTTTGTTTTTTTTTGATTATTTTTACTTGCACATTCTAACACGTATAACAAGGGTTGACACGCTTACTCCAGAACACGACTAACGTCTGCACAGTCTCAAGCTAGCATCTTAAAAAGACACATTACGACTCAATGAACAAATAATGTTCATTCTCATCACCCAAAAATTCAACTTATCAAACAAGAACCAAGGTGTTATTTATGAATTTAAGTTAATCCTTGTTCAATGAATGACCTAGTTCATAAAATTTGATTGCTGATGTAATGTAAATATGTAATGTAAATTCCCCCCACACTTGAGTGTGACTGTGTCCTCATAGTCGTTAATCAGACATATCTTAGTGAAAGGGAAATAAAAATAAGAGGGTCAGCACGGCTTACCGGATGCGTGTGCAGAAAATACGCAGTCATCGAATAGATGTACCGGTCCACAATGGACCAATGGATCAGCCTCATTAAGATTATGAGACACAGCTTCAGCATAGAAAACCAAGTCATAAAGGATTTTGTATTACATGTCAGATTTGGAAAAACAAAATTCGTTTTTTCAAAAGTTTGAGTTGCTAATTTTAAAGTTTTGAGCTTACAATTGATCCTAAAATCGAATTGAATTTCTATAGCAACTAAAGAGTGGTCATCGAGCTGGGGTTCAGTAAAAGTCTCAAAAACGAAGTTTGATTTGTTCAGATGATGTATAAATTGAGAGACGTGTGCAGCATTCTCACCCCCACAATGGTTTTGAGAAATATTGTTCAGTTTTGCTTTGATATTGGAAATTTTGTTGACTAAAGGTTCATTCATAAACCTAAAGTTAAAAACAAACAAGTGAAGTTTCAGTAAATTTCGAAATCGTGTTTTCTCAAAAACCGTGTTATTCCAAAAAGAGTTCATATACTGCAGAAATTTATCATTGAAAAACAAGTGATCAAAGTGAGATTCAGTTGAAACGATCAAGTCACAAGGGGTTTCAACAGTTTCAGAAAAATTGTCATTGTGTCCAACCTCAAGAATTTCAAAGTTTTCAAATGATTTAGTTTCAATTTCAGTCTTAACAACATTATCGTCAATCGATTCAAGAAGTTTTCGCTCATCAAAGTCATCCTCACCTAAACAGTTGTTACCCACATCGTCATTTCTTTCAAGTTGACAATCTAAAGTTGCTAAATTTTCAAAATTTTCAGAATTTGAGAAAGGAAGGCCAAATCGAAGGTTGACGTCTTTGTTTTCAAGAGAATTTAAATTCAAATCAATTACCGAGATTTCAACAACTTCATTAAGATTTTCATCAATTTCAAAAGTTGTTAGTTGACAATTTTCGATTTCAGTAAGAGTTGAATTTTCAGCAGAAGCATCAGTTTGAGTTTGAATTTCAGTTTCGCAGAAATCAGAGTTTTGCACCAGAGATTTTTCAAAAATTTCATTTTCGTCAACAGTCAAATCGTCAGAATCATCAATAATCGTTATGTACTGTTGTGATGAAGTTAATGGCTGACTATTTATTTCAAAAGAAACATTGGCAGAAAGTTGTTTGTCACTAGATTGGGATTTGTAGTTGTTGTACAAGTTTGTAACTTCAGTTTAAAGAAGAGAAATGTGATAAACTATCCTAGTGCAACTTTGTTTGCTGTCTGTTATTCTTTGAGCAAGTTCTTCGACGTTAGTCAAGCCAAGTTTCATTAAATCCTCAAATTCTTCAACATCATCAATTCCCTCAAGTAATAACTTCTCTAGATTTTGCCAAAGTTCAATAGTGTATTGAGCCAGTTGTTCAATGTTACGCATGTTTTCGATATATTTATTTTCAGAATCTTGTTTTTCATCTAAAATTCGTGCCCATTCCTTGATGTCCTCGCGACAATTCCAAATGTCATGCATTAATTGATCAATTTCACTCAGGCTCTCATCTATCAAATTGGTAAACACACCAGACTTCAAAATGTTATTTTATAGATTCGTCATTTCTATGTGTTCCTCACTGGTTGACCTTAAAAACTCATCCACCTCATCTCTTAGAAGTCGTCCATTATTTATTTTCCAAAACCAAAATCGCCAAAAATTTAGCTTGTTCGCAACACATTTTTCATATTCAGTAACCAACATTTGACATTCACTCGTATTATGAAAATCATTTTGGTTTTCAAAAATTTCGTTAAAACCCGTTTTGCAATTGTTTTGATTTTCAGCACTTTGCTTAGCCATTTGCGCTAACAGTCGTCTCGCCTCAGATAAATTCTCATTAATCATAGAATGACAGTTTTCATATTGTGGTACAACCGTTTGATGAGTTTGGTGGAAATTATTTGAAAAAGTTTCAGCATGAAATTTAGTCTGATTTGAATTGAAACCAAAATCATTTAAAGTTTGAAAAGAATTGCAATTTTGGTTGTACATGGGGCAAGCTCGCATGTACTAGAGTAGAGAGTTTTTCGTCGAAAAATCAATTACAAAGTTGTGGCTCTAAAGAAGCTCCTAAAAATATGTTAAAATTTACAACTTCGGATTATATAAATACAAGTCTGGGCCAGGTTCGGACAGGGATTATCAGTGTGCCACGAATCACCGTAGAAACACAACTGAAGGTTTAAGAACCTGTTTGAGTTCTAGACTCTACCGTTCCTTAGACACCTCAGAGAGTATCAATCCTAATTGTCAATTTAACGAATATTTTGTCCTATGAGCTTTGGGGAATCCTCAATTCGATTTCAAAAATAAACTTTTCAACTAATCCCACGTTCGTTTTAAAATTTTAAACCACACATCAACAGGCAAAATATTCAGTCATAGAATGAACAGTCTCAGAACCGTCACAGAACAGGAAATTGCAGAAATAATTTTTTTTTACAAGCAAGACGATTTCCTACAGAAGGTTTTTACAAGCGATTTCTATATGCTTTTCTTTGCAGAAGCAATCCCTGTAGAGTTAGAAAATACTCACCTTGATCGGCGGTCTGTCCAGTGCAATTGAGTCGCGCTAGCGCGTTCACACCCCACTTGGTGTGCAACCGCTCGAACCCTGAATTGTCCATCGCTTCCTGTTGTTGTCTCCTCCTAATTAATCGCTTGACTGCGCTCCGGCACGGGTTCGGGCTCCTATTTTCGAAATTATTGCTGTACCTGTTTTTTTTATGACCTTTTTCAAATTATTGTTGTACCTGTTTTCGAAAAATTTCTCCTTTTTTTTGTTCTTTTTTTTTAAAGAGAACACTAAAACCAATCAAAGGCAAATGGGGTCAAACACAAAACAAGCAACGAACAAATAAAATAAAACAAGAAAACAAAAACGTTAAAACAAATGAACTAATTAACTCATCCCGTTAAGTTCCACAGACTCAGCCCACGCCTAAAAGAGAACGCAACCCTTAAAAATAATTAAACACCGACCCCCTCTTTTGTTTTCAAAACTCGTGCTACAATTGGAAATAAATCACAATATTTGCAAAGCTGGACACTTCACCAAAATAAAAGGCAACAGCAGTCACAATTTCATAAAGAATCACGCCCCTTTTTTTTCTTTTCGAAATCTGTGCAGACTACAATCGGATCTCGAATATAACTCTTCGAATCTGCGAATTGTGCCAAGGGGGTATTTAGCGTCAAAGAAGGGCTTGAACTGGTGGCGGTGTGAGTTCTATTGGTTGGGGCAGTGCGATTTATGACATTGATGAGTCTGTGGATTTCGAAGCAGGTATGGATTGCGGATTTGGAATGTTTGACTGTGGCGGTTGAAGGTTTTGCGGTGGGTTTTGGTTCAATTTAAGGCGATTGAATTGGGTTTAATGGAATTGGACGTGGCGGTGGAGATTGTTACTAGGGGTGCGGATTTCAAACTGATGGGGTTCAGGGGTTGCGATGCGATTTGGGTGGGGTATTTGCAGTTTTTGGGGGTCACGGTGTTGTGATGGATGGATTGTGAATGATCAAAACAGTTTGGTGAATGGTAAGATGGCGATGGTTCTTGGTTTGTAATGCAGAGTTTAAAGGGATGATGGGGTATATGGAGTGGTGAGCGGAAGTGGATGTGTGATTTGTAATGAAGGAGGACGTTAATTTCTGGATTAAGGGGGACATTCAGGTGTACGGATTGGGTTTTGTGGTGAATTGGTTGATGGATGATGTCGGACTGCAGTTTTTTAGGAGAAAATGTATGTGAGGGGCGATGTGGTGTAGGAAATTGTGGCACTGGTTGTTGCGAGATCGGTGGATGAACGTGATGTAGAGGGGTTGCTGTTTTGCAAGGAGGATGCGGTGTGGAAGGAGGGTTGTGTCCTGGATGGGAAGATCAAGGGGTCGGAGTTGCTCTAACTTGGAGCGACGTATTGAATTGGTGAAGATGATTTGAGGGTTTGGACTTGCTTTCGGGTTCAGGAGTTTGTGAGCTAGATGGATTTCGGGTTCAGGAATTTGTGAGCGGCGTATTGAACTATGGTCGGGGAAGGTGATGTTGTTTTGGAATTTGCGTGATGCTGTTGATTGAAGGGAGTCTTGTGAGGTAGGTGCCGTGATTTTGGTTTGTGGTGGCAAACAGGTTTCAGTATGGTGGACAGTTTGAACAGAAGGAGGGGTTGAACGCAGTGGTGTTTGAGAAGAAAGGAGGATGGTGAACGCTGTGAAAGTGGAGGCTGGTCTGAGTTTTTGATGATAGGCGTAGGGTGAACTGAAGTGATCGGACTGAGCAGAGAGGAAAACACTTGCAGAAAAGAAGATGGTAATGAAGGTTGATAAAGGGAGAGAAATTATGTGCCGGTTGGAGGCAGAACAAGTAGCAAGGAAGGGGTTTAAAACAAAAGCAGAAAAGAAAATGCTAAAGGAATGTTATATATATATATATATATATATATATTTGTAGAAGGAAAGAAATGCCATATCAGCTATAAAAATTGTAAAGGCGAAAGAAAAAGGAAAGAAACTAAAACAAAAAGTGGTAAGAATTTTTTTCCTTGATTTACAGATTATAGTATCAACGATGTTAATACCAAATCAGCTACTCAAGATTTTTCTTTCTATCTATGCTAGAAAACAAAAGGGAACAAAATAAAATACAAATACTTTTTGTTTTGTTTTTTTTGTTTATATGAAAAATAAAAATAAAAATGTAAAATGAGAAAATTATAACTCGAAGTATTTAAAAAGAAAAATTATTTTGGTCCCCGGCAACGGTGCCAAAATTTGTTTGAGAACAAATCATACAATTATAAACAACTGTAAAATCCGTTCGGTTTTCCTAAACAACAAGGATTGTTGTAGAGGGTGTCGAACTCTGGGACCAAAAATATTTTAATTAATAAATCCAATCAAGTTATTCCAGAATTTTGATTGATTGAAAACACAGAAAATAACAGCAATTAAATAAAAAAGAGAGATTTATCTAATAAGAGAAAGCAATTAGGGGATAATGACATAGATTAGATTCACACTCATCAATAGCCAACAAATAAATATAGATCTAATTCATGTTTCTGTCACAAACACGAATCAACGATAAATAGATTTTTAGAAACAAATAAGTAAACAACGACAAGCATAGCCTATGCAGGAGCTGATCTCTTAAACAACCATAGGCTATCAGGACAAATTCACAAACTAATTTCTAAAAACCTAAAATTAGATCTAAATCTGATAATTGTTAGATCGAACACGAATATACCCTGTGAAGAAGCATAGCTCTTAAACAACACAGAATATGAAGGTTCAGATCTAACCCTTGATTTAGATCTAGATCTACATATATAAAGTCCTCATCTATTGGCTATGTGATTCATGTTGAATCATATCTATCAGCGTCATCACCCCCTAATCAAAGGGGATTAGCTAGACATAGCTAAAGAAGAGGAAAAACAAAAATTGAATAACATGAACATAAATAAAGCTAAAACTAAATAGAACAGAGGAAGAAGAGTTTTATTCCAAGAGGAAGATTACAGAATAAAACTAAGTGTCTTACAATGAATGAGATAAAGTGTATTTATAGCTGATGTGACAAAGGCTCCTTGGCAAATTCCATAATGTGGGACTAAAGAATTAGCCCAACTAACACATAAGCTAGTGTGAACGCAGCTGTAGAGTGAGAGGCCTTGCAAATGAGCTAATGTAACACAATATGAGTCTTTATTGAGCCAAATCTACCCAACTAAACTCTTTTGGCAACCGTTCTTCAAGCTTTAAACTCTTCAAGCTTTAGAAATTTCAACTTCACTCTTTTTAAGCAAATTTTTCATGCTTTATCCATCAAATGCTCTAAACCAAGCTTTTTATCAACAATCTGAAAACACAGCTATAAATACACAATATTAATTATTTTAAATAGAAAACTAGATAAATAAACGGATAAAATATACACATTTACGTGTATATCAGAATTCATGTCAAAAACAAAGCAAATTCAGCATCGGATATATCGCGCGTTCGGATTTAAATCAAAACCGAAAGTAAAGAAAAGCATATCAAGGCATAAAACATAAACTTTTAACTCAAAAGAATTTGTTGAACTCAGATTTGAAGCATGGATTCATCTGAACTCTCAAAAATCAAGACTCGATTACAATAGAAACTAGATCTGCTCAAATCCACAATTCTCAAAGGAAAATGAAATTAACAAAATTAGTTCGAAACTACTGAATTTAGGTACATATCGCAAAACAGTCAGATCCAAATTCACAAACAAATTCTCGAATCAATGCACGGCCAAATCATTGAGAATCGACCTTAAAGAATTCAACTCATATCTCAAACCCTAAGTACCCAAAATAATTTTTGCACAAAGTTCGAAATAAATCAACAGGCCGAAACCTTAAATCGATTTACTACAACAGTTGGCCCGATAATTCAATTTCAGATCTGAAAAGGAGAAGGCTCACACTTAATTCTTGAATCAAGTACGATCGAATTTGATTGGTTGCGATTTAAAGATAGCTGGTGGTCGATGTGGATTAGCGGCGGCAACCTTGACTGACGACGAAGCAGCGAGTTGGAGTTTGGAACGATTTATTTGAAGAGAAGTTCCCACCATTAAAGTGATTTTCGGCCGAGGAAGATAAAGTGAGAACTACAGATTCAAAAATAATATAAAGGCAAAGTGAAATTGGGCATTTCCGATCCATAATATGAGCGGCGTGTGGCCCACCCCGGTCCACTGATTTTTGCATGGTCCAATGAATTTTAACACATTTCGATCCATATAGAAAAACCATTTCCATTCCATCTAAAATGACAATTGGCAATCTATCAATGCGTTTTGACACAAGCTTGTGACACTCAATTCTAAATTAGTATTTTTCACAAGCAAAAAATCAAACTTCGAGGGGCAAATGTTAACCCTATTGTGAAACACTATATGAAAACAATG
The DNA here is from genome assembly GCA_030737875.1 of Allium sativum. NCBI lineage: Eukaryota > Viridiplantae > Streptophyta > Magnoliopsida > Asparagales > Amaryllidaceae > Allium > Allium sativum. Next base: position 25,683,441 of record JASFAX010000024.1, read on the forward strand.
TGTTAAAAAGCATATGAGATAAATTGGACAATATTGTTTAACTTAATGAATCGAATGTGTGTTCATAACATGGATCGACATGATTCAATATCATGGATGGGTCATTATGTTAGAGCCATGGATCAGATACTTGATTAACAATGGATGGGGCATTCTCTGTTCGATGGATCAGACTATGACATATACAACTGGATTTGTTATGTATATGCCCATGGATCGGGCATATGAGTTTGCAATGGATTGGTCATTGCTTGCGGTCATGGATCAGGCAGCTTCCTTATGATGAATCGGCATAAAGCTTGCATATGGATCAGGCAGTTTAGCATTCCTAGATTGGGCACTCTTGTTATATGGATCGATCATTTTCATAACAATGGATCGGGCGGCATCATCGGATGGATCGGGAAGAAAACCCATGTGATGGATCAGGCATGTATGGTCTCGATGGATCGGGCAGAAACCGCTATTGATCAGCCACGCATGGCGCACGGTGAAACGCATAATTTGGCAAGGTAGGCGACGATGGATCAATTGCAATTCCATGGATCAGGCGCTTCTGAAGGATGGATCGGCCATATTTTTGCATAGTGGAAATTTTGTAATTATGATGGATTGGGCATCCGATCCATAGCCTGCACACATTAAATTTAGCTTTGCCACTCCACTCCAAACCACACTTATAAATACCCCATCACTTCCTACATTTAAAGAATCGATTTTTTTCCACCTCGAACGGCTGCCATTTTCATTCCTAAACATCAAGCAATCATCTCAAACTCCAATAGAGCCCCATCAAGTTTAATTCAATCATCTCCATCATCGTGAAATCATCGAAGATCATCAAAGTGCTAGATTATTGAAGATCTACTTCAATAATCTCCGCAACTCAAGAGATCCAAGCATTTCCATGATAAATTTAAGAGATTAAAAAGAAGAGATAGAGAATCATAGAGAAGAGAAATTCATTGTAAAAGAAAATAGAAAATATGTATAAAGTGAAAATGATTATGTACCTTGTAATGATGAGAATCGTAATGGAATCTCCGATTAATGTGAGCATATGCCAGATCTTAGGCCGAACCAATATAAACACTCTCTCCTTTACTTTTTCCCACATTTATTTGCTCACAACCTTGTTTTGATCATTTGTGAAGTGTTGAAACACACCTTGGGGTGTTAGTGCTATTTTTTGCATTAACAGAAACACTCAAACGTTTTTATATTTAAAGTGTAAAATGTTAAACATACATTAATTAATGCTAAGTAATTCATTAATCACTTATGCCCATCAAACTTATGAAAATCATATTGGATTGAAAAATAATGGGAAATTTCCCAAAAATTCACAACTGATCAAAGGTATGCCCTTCTACCTTATCTAGAAATTTTAGATCAAAATAATAGTTTTAATTACTTTTAAGAATTAACACATAATCAAACTTAGGAAATTCATATGATATTTCTACATGCTCAGAAAATTATGAAACTTGAAATTTATATCCAAAATCATGTTATATACAACGTACTAAAATTGAAAGCAACCGAAGATGATAAAATATAGATTTTGATCGAAAGATCTAACCGGTTCTTATGCAAACAAGCATATTTACTCAAAGCAAACCATTGTTTCATCCTAATAATGTCTGAGCATCGAAATATACATGAAACAATCATATACATACATACATACATATATATATATATACATACATATATATATATATAAACTCAATTCAGATATGCAAGAGACAAAAATAATAAGGGGTTAAAATAATTATCCACCTTAATATAGGATGAGAGACATATTTTTTTATGTAAATTACTTAGCCTGGATTTCCTTAGCTTTTCCTTAAAAAAATTATTTCTTCTCCTCTGTGATAAAGGACGACCTCCCTTATGAATCTGATTAGGTTTTAAGAAATGAAACGAAGGGATAAAGGTACGGAAGACTATGTTTTTATATGAGACCTTGTATTTTCCAGTTTCTTCCTCGTATATATCCTCTTCTTATGTTTTATTAAATTGATTAGTTTCTAAGGACAGAACACTATTTATCAATTCCAACGCTAATCGACGCTTTTCTATAGTTTAGAAAAGTGTAAATTTTAAAATAAATTACTGCAAGCGCACAGGTGTGTAGTATGCAGGTCGAACACATGAAGGAAAATTAAATCAAATTATTCGTATCATTTATTTGGCGAGTTAGACAAAACTTGGAGATTGATTAAGAAGCAATTAAAAAGCAAAAATAAAATGCAATTAAAATGCATGAAATTAGGATTTTATCAAATCTATATTCAATCCAATATGACCTAGGAAAGCAATTAAAAAGCAGAAATTAAAATTGCAGAAATAAAATAATAAACATAGAATAAAATTAGGATTACCGCTGAATCTAATTAGACGGTCAATCACTAATGAAAAAGACAACTAGTGCTCTACCAATACTAATTGTGTTTACACTGACTGCTAAGAAAATAAAAATGCAAAAATAAAAGAAACTTTATCAATGGAGAAAAGAAAACTCTAAATTCATGGATGATAGTTTACTATGGGAATACAAGGGTATTTATAGGATACATAGCCAACCTAAACCCTAATTCAATCTATGCATATATGGCCTGTTAATTAGTGATTTTCCTCCCCTCTTAGTTAGCAATTACTCCTCCCATCTTAATTAGCAATTATTCCTCCCATATCTTCCTTGTTTGGCATGTGACTAATCAAAGGGAGATAATATTTCAGGAGAATTCTTCTACCAAAGATGAATATATCTTAAACTCCAAAAGAAACACAATGCGAAGTCTACATCTGCTGATCTTCATATGTATATACACAATATTTTGGTCTTTATTTTCTATTTTTATGGTTACATGTGGCTTAGTTGGCATAACTGTAAAAGTGACAAAATAACACCCAAGTAATATTTATTTATATACAAAAGATAAGATATAAGAGCATAAAATAAACACATTTCTATGTTAATCAAATACCCCCACACTTATCTTTTACTCGTCCTTGAATAAATTAAAAATGAAAAACTAAACTAGATATGTCACACTTACATAGGAAACACGATTGCATTGAGCGTATGTAGCAAGCCGTTAAAACTCTAGGTGTCCCTAGTAGGAGGAGTGGTGTCTCGTGAGGGTTTTTAGCGGATATTACCTACAAAATCCAAATTTAGTGCGCAATGATTTTAATGTAACTATATGAATGCATGGACATATGCAAATGAAAACAAAAAAAATGAAAATACAACTTATTTCAGAAAAGTGGTACAACAAATTAAATTGACAATTTCTAGTCAATTGATTTTATTTTAGATACCTCAGCTCATCACAAATTTTCAATATAATTCAAGTTTTCAAATGTTATGTTCTAGTTTGGCTAGTTGGTTCGGCTAATAACATAGTGCAGCCATGAAGTAAATTCTTAGTTTGCTTGTTATAGTTTGCAAAGTGGTATTCTAGTTTGCTTGTGGATGAATAATCAAATCAATAAGGTCAAGAAGTGCTTGGGCATCATCTCTTATTCTCTATCTCTATAAAAATTAAAATTTATGATTAATTACATACACCAAACTTAAAAGACCAAGGTATGCCACCCATGACAGGTGGAACAGAGCTTGATGGATTGTGCAGACCGAAGCTGACTTTGTCAATAAGGTGTCGGTAATCCTTAGGTGTCCAACTCATAAAATGAGACCAAGATATACCGACGCTGACTTTGTCAACAACATGTCGGATAGAGCTTGGTGGGTTTGCACACTAACGCTAGATTTACAAGCAATGTTGGATACCCTTGGATTACTATTACTATTATTATTGAAAATATAAGAACAAGAGAGATTACGCGAATTCAGCTTAACAAAACTTAGTTGTAAAGACTTAAAAGCCAGTATAAGTATTTTAAGTTCTCCACTCGTTAAACAAAGACTATAATTTAGAATAAACTTCGTGGCCATCACCTAAGAATCTTCCTATGTATCGGTTACACTATTATCCCTCAAAATTCAACTTTTCATTAGATTTCTTACTTGATCTTAGTTGAGAGAAAAAAATAGCATCAACTGACTAACAATTATTAACTTATTTTGTTGTATCAATCTAAAATGAGTTGTATAAAAAAAAGGCATGTTACTATGACTTAAAATGCATGATGGTCTAATCTAAATGCATAAAAAATGAAAATAAAAATAAAAATTGAATACAATGAAGACTCCCCCCACACTAGAACTAAACAGTGTCGACGCTGTAAACGTTTCCTAAATTTGAAAGATCGTACCCAAAGTTGAATGAGTTGCAAAACTATTTGTAAAATAAAATGAAGTTTAGCCACTATATGCGAACGAAAATCATATGCAGAATGGAATCTACGACAATGATAAGTATTATGTGAAAAATGAGGCTTCTTTTTCCCCCCACACTGGCCTCTATCGAAAATGATGTACGATGATTTCGCATGTGAATTTTGAGGTACAAGAGACATGTCGATAACTTCTGAAATAAAAATCTTTCCTATGAAAATTTGGTTGTGACAGTTATTTATACCATTCAAATGCAGATTATTCTGTAAAATTTTCAAAGGTTTTTCTTCTTGGTCCTCGGTAAGATCAGAGGCCAAGATTACGGGAAAAATTTCTAAAGAGTCTGAGTAAACATACTCAAGGTCTTGTGGTAGGGGTTTGAGGCCCAAATTAGGATGTTCTTGTATGCTAATATTTGTTAATATTCCATGGTCAGATTCAAAAGACAAGGGTTTTGAGTCAAGTAGTTCATTTAATTTAGAAATATATTCGAGCTCATCGAAGTCAGAGTTGAAATGGTCAAGACACATGGCTTCAGAAGTGTCATTAGAGGTTTCATCAATTGCTTTTTGAATCATGTCAATCTCAAAATCCTTAGGAAAATTATGGTGGCCAAAACACTTGTCACTCATCGTTGTCGAGGTTATAGAAAATCTAAAACTTAAGGTTGACACACTTAGCCCTTATTACAAAATATTGTACTCAGATATATCTTATTCGTTGATAATCTCGATTTGAAGGGGGAAGAGGGTCTAATGGTCGTACACGTATAGTATAAATACTAAGGGATACAGCTAATGTTTTACGGGTAGTATGCAACCTCTTTTGCTAGAAGTTCAACCAATTGAACCAATATATATCCGCGTTCAAACCCTTGAGAGAATCAGTTTCATAAAATACACTCTAGTCGATAAATATTTTGAAAATCAGATCAGATTTTCTTCTTGAAAAACGATGAGAATGATGACTTTAGTTACGGAAATTTCAGACAACCACAACAATCAGATAACAATAACTACAGATATTAAAGAAATTGTACAAGCAAGCCGCTGCCCCTACAGTAGATTTTTATGAGAAACGTCTATATTTTTTTAAAATAAATGTACCACCTGTAGAGTTAGAAATATTTTACAGTGTGGATTGTTGTCTGTCTAGAGCAATTAAAATCCACTAACAATTCAAATCAACTGTTTGGAAATCATTGACCGGATTCCTTGTTCGTTTGCTTGAATTCTTTTCTTCCCTTGGGCCTTTAATTTGTTTTTAGAGATTTCACTTTTTTTTAAAAAAAAAGCAATAAAAAAATAAAAGCAAAAGGCTAACTAGGAAAAAAAAACTAAAATAAAATAAAAAATGAACTAAGCTAAGCCAAGCTAAAAAATAGAATAAAAATAGACAAAGGATTAAACTAAACAAAAAGAAGACCTGGGCTCAAAGGAAAAGAAAACAAGGACTCGCATTAAAAAAAACTGGGCTAAGTTGCTCAATTAGAAACAAAAGGGTCCTCACGTGTGTAAATAAAACCAATAACCCTCTCAATACCAAAAGAAAAACTCAAAACCCTATAAAAAAAACGCAGTTAAATTCAAAATTCTTTTTACAAAATCGAATGGAGAAAACAAAATCGCAGACAAACTTAGATACTCGCTCTCCCTTTTTATCGACTTGAATTTGTGGTTTCGGATCAATTTAGGGTTAGTAGTTTTTTTTTCGAATTGGGGATGACCGATCTGTTCGAAGGGGAGTGTAGTCCTGGAAATTTGGGATGTCGATTTCGGTTTGATCGTGATTTGATTTCAGATTTGTGGTTTCGGGCCGGTTGTTGCAGTGTGGATCAATGGGTACGATTGGGGTTTTCGAGTGTGGTGAATTGATGAAGCTTCGGTAAGGGCTGGTATAGATGAGGGTGTTGAGGTTGGTTCGTTCCTGGTTTGGCGTAAGCAGATGGTGTTGATTTAGTTTTGGATTATAGCAAATTGTTGGAGTTGAATTGCAGTATGGGTTTTTGGTTTGTAGTTGCGTGGAATTTTGCGATGATGGTGATGTAGAACTGGGTGAACGGTGGTGAAGAAAGTTTTAGCAATATAGATGGACGACGGTATGGTTTTGGAACTTGCGTCTTGTCTTACGGTGGTGTTCAGTGAGGGATGATAAGGGTTGGGTAATCTCTATAGTGTCTGCGGTTGATGAGCGGTTCACTTGGTTATGGACGCTGTGAACAAGTATGTTGAAGGAATGAATTTGTTTGGTGATTTGATGATGAATGTTGTCGAAGGTTGAAGGTCAGTGGAGAATTTTGGTTGAAGGGGATGGACGTGGGTAGGTTGAAGCTGTCTGTGAATAGTGGGTGGGGGTGAAGTATGGTTGCAAATAGGATTGGGGATATGAGAGTCTGAGAAATTGAATTTTTGGTTTAGCTTGAATAAGTTTTCTGACTTCGAACTTTTGGTGTGGTAATTTTTTTTTTTATGATACAAATTGCGGTAGACAGTGGCAATGGATGGAAACAAACTTGTGGTTGATCAATGAAGGTGGATGCGTTTGGTTTATGATGACGGTCAGAAGGTGATGGTTGAGACGTTTGTGCGGCAAGAGAATTTGGTGATGATTTTTGGTTTTGGGTTCAATGAGGAAGGTGCTATTTTGCGACGTGCAATGGTTTGTGTGATGGAGTCTGGATATGGCAGATGAGAAAAAAAAGTGGAAGTTAGCAAAACTTACAGGAGAAAAAGTTAAAAAAAAAATCAAGGCAGAAAAAGGAAGTAGGAAAGTTCTGGTTTTTTTTTCAGTTTTAAGGAAATCAAGTTCTAAACAATGTAAAAGAGAAAAAATGGAAAGGAGTTGAAAAAGGTAAAAATTCAACGAAAAATGGCAAAAAAAAAAATGGTAAAAGAAGAAAGGAGAGATTATGTACTGAAAAGAATAAAGAAGGTTAAAAGGAAAGAAATCAAAGAAAATTTGGCAACCCTTTTTTTTTCTTTTACTCAGAAGATTGTAGTATCGATGAATAATGCCAAATCAATCCAATTAAGAATTTTTTCTACATATACAAGAAAACAAAAGGAAAAAATAAAAACTATCCAGAATCAGAAATTAAATAAATAATAAAATTCATTGTTTACCTCCCCGGCAATGGCGCCAAAAACTTGATCGATGCTTTTCTATAGTTTAGAAAAGCACAAATTTTAAAATAAATTACTGCAAGCGCAAAGGTGTGTAGTATGCAGGTCGAACACTGGGAGGAAAATTAAATCAAATTATTTATATAATTTCTTGGGCGAGTTAGACAAAACTTGGAAATTGATTTTGAAAACAAAAAAATTTGAAACTACGAACAAAACTATTATTGAATTGAATCAGATCTAAATCTAATCAAATCTATATTCAATCCAATATGACCTAGGAAAGCAATTAAAAAGCAGAAATAAAATAACAAACAGAAAATAAAATTAGGATTACCGCTGAATCTAATCAGGCAGTCAATCACTAATGAAAAATAAATGAAAATGACAACTAGTGCTCTACCAAAACTAATTGTGTAGACAACACTAACTACTAAGAAAATAAAATTGCAGAAAAATAAAAGAAGTTTTATTAATGGAGAAAAGAAAACTCTTAATTCATGGATGATAGCTTACAATGGGAATACAAGAGTATTTATAGAATACATAGCCAATCTAAACCCTAATTTAATCTATGCATATATAGCCTGTTAATTAGCAATTTTTCCTCCCCTCTTAGTTAGCAATTATTCCTTCCATCTTAATTAGCAATTATTCCTCCCATATCTTCCTTGTTTTGCATGTGACTAATTGAAGGGAGATAAGATTTCTTCTACTAAAGATGAACATATCTTAAACTCCAAAAGAAATGCAATGCGATGTCTTTATCTGCTGATCTTCATATGTATATACACAGCATTGTGATCTTTATTTTCTATTTTTATGGCTACATGTGGCTTATTTTGCATATCTATTAAAGTGACAAAATAACACCCAAGTAATATTTATTTATATACAAAAGATAAGATATAAGAGCATAAAATAAACACATTTCTATGTTAATCAAACGGTCCTCTCAACATCCCACTATATTATTATTTTCAAATTTACCTAATTAAAACTCTCTATTAATGTTTACTACATTTAAGGGTTTTACAATCATAATATCTTCAAAATCAATTTTGATTCAAAAATACTATACCACACTCATAATATCTTCAAAATCAATTTTGATTGAAAAATACTATATCGCAATATCCTGCAACATTCACATTTATATTGTATTTCCATAGAAGCTCACCGACTCTATTAATATTTGAATACTTTAAATAATGTTCATTACCTCTATGAAAGAAAATGTATCAATCCCAAAATAAAATTTTACCAACCTCTTAACCATCTGAATATGAACATCATCCAATTAAAGATGCACATCATTAATAAATTAGAATTTTTTGTAATATCAAAAAGGTCTTTGCATGGGGTTTGGTTTTCCGTTGCATGTTTCATCTTGATTTGGAATAAATTTGTCCTTCTTACTCCAAAAAATTCTTTTGTTATCCATCGTCCTTTCAAGCAGTTTGTCACATTGTTATTTACTCTTTTTGCACGTTGTACCTACCAATTATCCTTCCAAAATCTTAGAATTCCACATCTAAAGGAATCGATTCACTTAACAATAAATTTTCCACTAGTAGCAGACTCTACCTTGCTCACTTGCTTCTTATAATCAACGAATGCTCTCTTCTGGTGACCTATAGGGAAACATGCACCTGAATCGAGCAATCATCAATTTCCTTTTCTTTTGTCAACACAGAGAATGTCATTACTAATACCAAAATTCACCTCATCATCATTGCCTTCATCAACCTTCTCTTTTGAAACAACCCTGAATTTTGGGGTAAACTTAAAAATTTATTTTAACTAATTTTAATGAGTTTTTGATATTTAAAATAATTTATTTTAAAATAATAATGATTCAAAATTGATTTGAATCGAAGTTAGAATGAATAATTTAATTTTAATTATAAAAGGAGTTAGAAATAGCGCGATAGTTTGAAAAGTCAAACTTGAACTTTGACTGACCGTACAGGATGCAAAATTTAACGGATTTTAGTGAAACCAAAAGTATTGTAATCTATTTAAAAATATCTTTCTAACGAATCCGAAAAATTGAAATTTCATAGCGGGAATCAAAAGTTATACCCAAATTAAAATTTAGAAAGGTCGCTATGAAATTTATAAAGGTCAAAAATGCTACTTTTTGAATACGAAGGAATTTGGACTCGAAACCACTTCCATTGAGTTCAGAATGATGTTTCTGCATTTAAAAAGTATAAACACTTATATATTTCGAGTCTTGGAAATTATCTGGTTAAAAATGTATTTTTAATATTAAATATATACGCCTTGAAAATAGCCATTTTTCAAACGACCTCTGTTTTCGACGAAACCACTTCTGTTGGATTCGGAATGTCAAAATATGGTTAAGTTTAATTTTTCATAATTTTTAGAATTAAATTGTAGCCGTGGAAAAAAGATTTCAGTTTTGTCAATTTCGGTCAATTTATATCGACTTGAAAATAGTCATTTTTCAAACGGGCTCAGAATTGAACGAAATTAAATTTCCTAGGTCTGCAGCATCAAAACATAGCTAAATATATTTTTTGGGAATTTCTGAAGTTATTTTGTGACCCCGGTGAATTTTTCCATACGATTGAATTAAAAGTAAAAGAAAATATTTTAAATTAAAGAAAACTGGATCAAGATAGTCGTTTAGGCCTGCGGTACATAGCTAGATGAGTCCGAAATGGGGGTTAATAAGTAAGAACGACAGTCGTTGGGCCTAATTCTGAGTTCGGGTCAAATCGGGCCTTAATTGGGTAATTAATTAATATAATAATATAAATATACACCTTAATCCTCAACCCTAATCCTTCCCTACCAAAACACAGCCGCCACCTACATCTTCCATGGCCTCGAATGGCCGAAACTTCCCTCCTCAATATCTCCCAATCCACTCAATGAAATTCAACATATTATATACCAAATCGAAGCTCTTGAAGATATCTACAGATCCATACGGTTATAATCGACCAAAAGTGCACGGATTTCGAGGGAAAGCACCCCAAACCTGTGCCCAACTCAGCCCTGCCGCGCCCACCATGGCCCACCGCACCGCACACCACTTCCGGCGCACATAGCCCTCTCCTCCCTCTTCGATTTGCCACCTTCTGATCGACTTCTAGCCTCACCAATCCCGAGATAAGTGGAGACCTAATTTTGAACCTAATGGGTTCAATAATAAGGAGACTAACGACCTTGAAATGTGATGGAGGGAGAAGGAGGAAGGTTGACTTTTTCAACCTTTGATTATTTATTTAAATTAATTCAATTTTTACCAATCTTGTTTTAACCATATCTTGCTCGTACGGACTCGAAATCGAACGATTTCAGGTGCGCCACGATCGTGAGACCGAGTTCTAAGCGATAACACTAAGTGGACCTGATTCTGAGCAAGTTGAATTTTGGCCAATTTTTGGATTTGAACGGCTCAGAAATTCAAAACGATGTGAGAAATCTTAATTTATTTTTATTATTATTTATTTTAAATAATATGAATAAATCGTAATTGTGTTCTCCTCCATTCACTGTATATGCCATGCTTTGTGATTTGATTTGAACTGTGATTTGTGTGTTATGTGGATCTGAAAATTTAACATGTTTGTTAATTAGAATTGTGTTTAACAAAAATGATCAGTTTGTTAATTAGTGAGATTTATGATCTAAATAATTTAAAATAAATTACTTGTTATTGTGTTTAGTGATTCATACATGTTCGTGATTGGATTCTAAACGTCTAATGTTGTTTGGTGTTCTGTTATTTTGATGGAATATTTATATTGAATTAAAACTTGACAAATTGAACATGTCATCATGTTGTGTTATTAGATGTGTTAATAAACAAATTTATTAAACCAAATCACCTTGTTCTGTTATGAGATTTGTTAATTTACAACTATGTTAATAAGAAAAATAGTAGAACAAAAATCATTATGTTGTGGTTGTTAGATTTGTTAATCCAAGAATTCACATTTATGTTAAATTAGAATTGTTATATAAAACCATCGTTTTATGTTGAAAAGGAATTATCATATAGAAACATCGTTTTTATGTTGAATGTGAATTGTTATATAAAAACATCGTTTATGTTGAAATGAGAATTGCTATATTGAAAATGTCAATATATTAGGAATATGATCACATTAGAAAAGTGTTTACATTAGAAAAATGTTTACATTAGAAATATGATTACATTTTTATGTAATGTCAAAAAAAAAAGATTACATTTTTATGTGATGTTAAAAGAATTAATTGTCATCTTTTATTGGAGAATTAATTGTCATCTTTTATTAGAGAAATAATTGTCATCTTTTATTAGAGAATAAATTGTCATCTTCTATTAGAGAATAAATTGTCATCTTTTATTAGAGAATAAGTTGTCATCTTTTGTTAGAAAATAAAAGAACATTTATGTCAGAATTAAAAAGAACATTTATGTTAGAATTCAAAATGACATTTATGTTAAGATTCAAAAATGTCATTTGTGTCAGATTAAAAATGTCCTTAAATTGGAATGGCCATTAGATTAAAATTATCATACTTGTTGAAATAAGAGAGTTGAAACCAAATTATCATATTTGTTGAAATGATAAAATTGATTTAACATAAAAGTATTCTTTTTATGTTAATATATGAAATGATAGAATTGATTTAACATAAAAGTATTCTTTTTATGTTAATCTATGAATTGTTAGAATTGTTAAACATTAAAAATATATGTGCTAATTAAATAGTATTTTGGTAAGAAAATATCATGTTGTGTTAAACATATCAATTTAGTTAGGAAATATCATTTTAGTCAAAAATGTTTAATTAGGATAGACATGCCACTTTTATAAGAAATATGTTATGTAAGATAAATTTGTCATCTATGTTTAAATTGAATTTGTCATTTATGTAAAAATAAATTTGTCATTTATGTAGAATTTAGTTTGTCAATTTTATGGAAATTTGAAATTGGCATTTATGTTAGCATAAACTTGCCCTTCATGTTAAAATATTATAAGGTCATTTATGGAAAATATCATTAAATTAGGATGTCATTAAAACTAGAATATCACTAGATTTAAAATGTCATTAAATTAGGATGTCATTAAAACTAGAATATCACTAGATTAAAATGTCGTTAAATTATAATATCATTAAAAGTAGAAGATCATTAGATTAAAAAGGTCATTAGAATTCATAGAAAATATGTTTACATATAAAATATCCTCTTTATATGACATTAGAATTCATCACCTTTATTAAAGAATGGCACGTGAATTAAAAACATCAATTATGTTAAGAAGTGTCATGTAAAATAATATTTTTAGTAGAACAATTATAATGATTAATTAAAATTGTACTTGGACACGAGGTTAGGTCATATTTGTGGTGGAAGTCTGCCCGGACCCGACCGGCATATCCAGCAGCCACAAATGTTGGGCCTAATGTGAGAGGTCCAAGTGCGCACATGAAAATTGGGCCAAGACACGAGGTTAAGCCCAACTTTTGGGATAAGTCTGCCCGGAACCAACCGGCCTATCCAGCATCTACAAGTTGCAGGCCTAATGTGAGAGGTCTGGCCCATATTAAAATATAAATGGTTAAATAGGAAATGGACATTATTTACACCTAGAAATTGGCATTATTTTTACACCGTTATGTGTTAATAATGAAATGAATATTTTCACCTCCAAGTTTGTTATAAAAGAAAGTTACATTTTTAATACAATAAGATAAAGATTAGAAATTTTTTACATTTTCTTAATGTAAATGAGGATTATAAGAAAACTTCATTTTTTTTATGTAATTACGTAAGAGAATATAAAATTTACATTTATCATGTAAATTAAGATAAAGGAGGAATTACATCTCATGTAATCAAGTTAGAATAGAAAGAAGTTTACAATTTTAATGTGAATAAAAATTATAGAAATAATCTACATTTTTAATGTAAATTAGATTAAAAAGATAAGTTTACATTTTAATGTGAATAAAATTTATAGAGATGAAATGTATATTTTTATCAGTCACTTTAGATGCGATAAACGAATAGAATAAAAATTATATATTTTTATCGTCATTTTAAAGGCGGTAAAAAGAAGTTACATTTTTCCAATATAAGTAAAATGAAAATAGGAAATTACAATTTTTTTATGTAATTAGAGAAATATAGAAACTTGCATTTTTCCATGTACATAAGGATGAAATAGAAGTTATATTTTTATAGAATTTACATTTTTCAATGTAAACAAAAGAAATAAAATATTACATTTTCAATGTAATTAAAGAATGTAAATAAAATATGAAATAGAAATTCACATATTCTTATGTAAATAAAAAGAATTATTTTAAATGACACTTTCATTAACATTTTCGTGTAAATAGGATATTTAGAAGTGAAAGATAACACTTATTTACATTTGGGTAAATAAATAAGAATAAGGAAAAGTTAACTTATTTACATATGGTGTAAATAAATAAGAAAAAGAAATGTTTTTAAATGACATTTTCTATGCATTAAATGAATTGAAAGTTACATTTTAGTTGTTGTTTATTAGCAAATAAAATGAGGGAAGGGAATTGAACTGTTCATATAACATGATATCTTGATATAAACATGTCACATTACATCATTGTATGATAGGAACATGGTTGTGTGCTGTTTGTTTGGTTGATTCGTTGCCCTTATATGTTAATGACTACATGGAATGATTTATATCTATTTTTATCAAAATAAAAATAGTGATAAATAATAACGTTATGAAATAATTAAATGATAATTATGCGAGGATTATTTGGAAAGTCCGAGTTTACTCTCATTCCAAATAATGATACGACGTTCGAAGAATGGAAGACGGCGATTGAAGACCGATGATCTTCACATCGAATGGGTAACTAGTGTTGAGGCCCTTGATTGGTTTTCTCCCAAGGCAGGGCTAAAATGGTCGTTATCCGGATGTAGTGTTGATTTGTACAGATTTGGCTTTCGCTCAGACCTAGTGCATAAGCTTATAAATGGAATGTGTGTCTGACGTTGAATTTTGTTCTATGTAAATTGATTTCTATTAATATACGACCATTGGTGGCGGAGAATTTATTCTCTTGCTCAACACCCTTAGAGGTTGTGTATTAATAGTTATCAATCGCATGGCGTGAATTGTCAACGTGACGCGCTAAGATGAAGATGATCAAGGCTTTATTGAAAAGCAAGCCTTGTGGTTATAACGTTACTTCGTGAGCCTCACAACCTGTAACACCCCACCTCCGTCAGGGTGGCTCTTGCAAGCAACTCTGACTTTGGTGGGGCGTTTTAAAACAAGGTAAACATGCATAATGATATAGCAAGGCAGGACATGACATATATATATGTAAATAAACAGAGTAAGTAGATAAAACAGCGGAAGATTTTTAACCCATTTCAAAACATAAGTCTGGTACATCAAAATGTCAATTTCCCAAAATTACAAGTCTAGATAAAACATCATCTGATAAACTGAAATACATAAGTACTATCCCCAAATAAGAGTGATAAACCATAGCGGCTCAAGTCCAAAGCATACTTGAGCTATCCAAGGAAGCAGCTAAAATCCAAGCTAGGCTCCAGTATTCCCTCCCTGAGAACCTGGGGGGGGGGGAAACGGAAGAAAAGAGGCGAAAGAAAACAGGTCAGTCAAAAAGACTGAGTAAGCCCTGCTACGATCAGTCTATAAACTAATAAAGTTAACATCATGATGGAAACTGAGGTGATCATAGATAACAACATACTGGCATGACAAGTTAACTACAAGATAGATAGAGGTGTCATCGCATAAACAAGGTTAAGTTTTGCACCACGGTGTACTAGCAAACCAACATAACAGGTATTGATCCCTTGGCCCAAGCTTTTAACCCAATAACATGAAGTGACCTTAATATAAGGTCCAGCCCAACGGTCTAGTCGATCGGCTCCCTATAAACCTAACACGTCAAGTGTTGGTGTCCATATGGCCCACATATGGTTGTAGTTAGACTGTGCTGGGTCCACCTTTGGGTGTATCAAGCCCTCGGGTGTCACCCCAGACACTTAAGAAATAATGCACAGCCCTAACCTACTGGTACCCGTGCCTCGAGTTTGTCCAACACCGGACTACGTGCACGTCCGTAGCCCGCCTGGACCCGCACCGCTGTACCACTCAGCCATCGCCTTTTGGTCGCTTACATCCGTCCAGTAATCGTGCCCCGCCCTAGCATAGCTTCTAGGGTTGTGAATGATACCAAACTGGGATTACTGTTAGAACAGACCACGTTGCTAGGGTTTTCTAAGAGGATTAAGTGTGGTTTAACCCCTCACTAATCATGGATTAAATTAGTTAAGTGTAACCAACAGTTCACTTCTTAACCCCATCGAATCCCTCGTATCCCCAAATTGGTTAAGTATTAGTGGACCCTGACTTAACCCTAATCATGAGGCATTAATTAATTTAATGCACCTTAACCTCTCACATTAGACCTTGTTGTGGTTACTAGTTAGGCCGGGCGGGTCCGGGTAGGTTTACACCACAACTTAGTCTAACCTCGGGTTTTGGCACCATATGACCAACTTCTCAAGTTGGGTCCTATTGTTTGTAGCCACTAGTTAAGCCGGTAGGTTCCGGGTAGAATTACGCTACAAACTCAACCCAACCTCGAATTGGCCATGCTTATGTTTTCTAAGTGTCATGTCCACTTTATTTCAAAACATAATTACAAGTCAACAAATGCTTGGGTAGACCTAACTTAATAGGTAAATTCCCAAGGGGTAGACCTAACTTAATAGGTAAATTCCCAATCTTATATTTTTCATGTATTTTAAGTTTACCCAAACCCCCCAACGTCATTCTATCGCTTACATATTCGTAATAACGCATAAAGGATAGGAAGAGGGAACTTGGCACAACATACATGATGAACTTGCATATCACAACAAACATGCATAACACGTTAGACTTGCATAACTTAGCATAGTGAACTTGCATATTACCATAAACATGCATAACATATTAAACTTGCCTAACATGGCATAGGGAACTCGCATAAACATGCTTAACTTATTAAACATGCATAACATGGTATAGTGAACTTGCATAAGCATGCATAACTTATCAAACTTGCAAATCATGTCATAGTGAACTTGCATAAACATGCATAACCCAATAAACTTGCAAATCATGGCATAGTGAACTTGCATAAACATGAATAACTCAATAAACTTGCAAATCATGGCATAGTGAACTTGCAAAAACATGCATAACTTATCAAACTTGCAAATCATGGCATAGTGAACTTGCATAAACATGCATAACTCAATAAACTTGCAAATCATGGCATAGTGAACTTGCATAAACATGCAAAACTTGCATAAACATGCATAACTAAATAAACTTGCAAATCATGACTTAGTAAACTTGCATAAACATGCATAACTCAATAAACTTGCAAATCATGGCTTAGCAAACTTGCATAAACATGCATAACTCAATAAACTTGCAAATCATGGCTTAGTAAACTTGCATAAACATGCATAACTTATCAAACTTGCAAATCATGGCTTAGCAAACTTGCATAAACATGCATAACTCAATAAACATACATAAATCCCAACTTGCATCACATATTAACTTTAGAGTTTCTAAAATGAAGGTAAGAGGGCTTACAAATATTATGAAGACACAAATCTACTAATAAAGATTGAGAAGCCCTTTATGCAAGCATAAAACCCAAAACAAAGCTCCAATAAGAAACAAAAATCCCAAAAACTCTAGCTTAGCAAATAAAACTTGCAACTTGATGATGTATGCAAGCTAATGATCATTCATACAACTTAGAAATGCTTGTATGAACATCAAAATCTTCATAGGAATGATTCATGAAGAGGGTGGAGGCTAGGGTTTTTAAGTGGAGGCCATTTGAGGAATCAATTTGACATAGTTTGGTTGCTAGAATGAATAATAGGGTTTTAGGGTAGGATTAGGGGCTTATTTATAGAAGATTAGAGTGTTTTTAGCCCTAGGATTAACCCTAGGTTAGTTTTGGCCCGTCAGATTTCGGAATTCTCTAGAACCAAGCCACAAGACCCAGCCAAAATCAAAATGGTGCGCCAGGCAACATTGCCTGGCTACCCCCTGTCGACAGGGCTGTCGACACCATAGGGACCCTGTCGACAGGCCGGTCGACATGCGGGTCCTGGCGGGAATTTTCCCGCCTGCGCCAGTTTGCCCTAACCCTTGTTTTTTTTAATTCGAAATTTAAATCTGTTTTTACTTAGGAATTTTCTGAAAACTTCAATGGGCCTTAACTGGGTCATACGGACTCCGATTTTCGAAAACTCGGACTCTATTTCGCGTATTTTTCCGAGACGAACGCAATGGCATAACCCGTTTCCCTTGATTCAGACTTTTAAATTAAATTCTGCCTCGATTTTCATTATTAAAGGTTGTTGAAAATACGGGTTGTTACATTCTCCCCTCCTTAAAGGATTTCGTCCCCGAAATCTTCAAGTTAGGAAGAACATATCCTACCATCCAACATCCATCTACTCAAAACATCATCCACGAGCAATCATTGTCCTTAAAGGATTCTAAATGTGGTATGAACATATGCAAAAGTGTGTGTATATGTACTTACCTAATGCAAAAATCAGGCGGTTACTGATACAGTAAACCTCCTTAATGCATATGTATGTAAATCAGGCGGTTACTGATACAGTAAACCTCCTTAATGCATATGTATGTTAGTGAAATGAATCCATATGTATGCAAATTCCTAAATTCATAGTATCTATATGAGTGCACATAACATTCATCCATATGCAACATCCATGTGGTGGCACAACAAGTTTCAATCATGAATAAGCCTAAACACTCATGCATATGCAACATGAAGAGTGTGTGAGCCGATCTAGTGCCTAATGTGTATAATGCATCCACGAGTAACCACTTGCAAACACTTGCAACCACTTGCAAACATCAAGCATAACATGTTTCAAATACATGTTTCATCCAAAGGGTTTCTACCTAAGGTTCTCATGACAAGATAGACACGATAAACTAGATAAACTCCTTTTTGGATTACAAGAAATCCATTCAAACTTTGACATATAGTACTAACCGATGAGTCTTAACCCCCTTATGGAGTTTACAACAGAAATAAGATCGAGAATGGGACCGAGAGGATATATACAAAAGATAACTTGCAAGCAAGCTCCACAGGAAAACAAGGATCAAGGATGCACTCTTAAAAAGAGTTATGATGCGCGTATCTAGTCTTCACTCTTCTTAGTCACGTTTCCTTGAGCTTAACTCCACTGTGCTTTGACTATCTTTCACTTCATGATTCCTTGGCTTCCTAACTCCTATTTCCCAAATTCGAGTTGGAACTCATTTCATTATCGCCTCTCGTCTTCCTTTTCCACTTATTCTTCTTTCTGTATACTTGGCTTAAACATAATTATAACCTCATGATTCGTGCAAGCTCTCCAAAATTCACTAGTGAATCGTGGATCTCGTCTACTTACTATAAAGTATTCCACGCGGCAGAACTTTTCTTGAAAGTACCAATCCACGTTGCCAATTGCCCTTACAAACGTGATTTTCTATAACTCATGCTTAATCGAAATGAACCATCCGCCGATGAGTGATAGGCCATACCTAGATTCAATTGCCTACCCAAGGCTTCCTGTAGGCTATTTCAAAACTGGCCAACTTCTTGAGGGTAAACCGTTGCTAACCATGATGCAGTCCTCTCGCTCTTCACCGGACTGAAATGAGCACTCTTCGTGAGTCTACCTATTATGACCCACCTACCCGTCTTCCCTTTCTTTGATCTAGGTAATCTATCCTTAAAATCTATCGAGATGTTTTCACACTTCCCTTCCGGACTGGGCTTCTATGACTTGGCCTTAACCTGGTGGCACAACATGCATCCTGAGACCAACTCGGCCACTTCCTCGAGTGATGCGCATTTTCAAGAACCTTCTTTACCAGGTCTTTTACTTGAGGAA
Organism: Allium sativum; assembly: GCA_030737875.1. Taxonomy (NCBI): domain Eukaryota; kingdom Viridiplantae; phylum Streptophyta; class Magnoliopsida; order Asparagales; family Amaryllidaceae; genus Allium; species Allium sativum. The sequence goes on from JASFAX010000024.1 coordinate 25,702,879, forward strand.
CACATAATCTCTCATCGCGCCTAGTCATCCCTTGTTATCTATAATATATCTAGCGAGGTGACTTAACATCTCGCCTCGAATCGACTGGTCCATGTTCTTGACCAATTGCGGGTCTTCTTCCTGTGAAACCCCCTTCTTGATCCAGAAGAGTAAGTCTAAGCTCCGGGAATGCTAACTAACCAAACGGAGGAGGCTTCTTACTTCAATTGCCCTCCTCAGAGTTTTCCGGTCTTAAACCGCAACCACTTTAGCGGAATCCACCGCTAAGCCTTACTTAGGAACTATGTGCCCAAGAAATCCAACTTCTTTCCTCCAAAGTGACATTTGGAGAACTTGACCTTCAACTGGTGGCTCTAAGCGTATCCATCTCCTCCTTGGGATGTATAGCATGCTCTTCCTCGTTCTTTTAAGGAGATCAAAATATCGTCTATGACGATCATGACAAACTTGTTCAAGGACTCCCTAAACACCCTACCCATCAAGTTCACGTAGTATGCGGGTGCATTAGTCAAACCAAATAGCATGACTAGCCATTCTAAAATCCACCTAGAGTCCTAAACGCAGTCTGGTCAATTCCATCCTCAGCCATCCTAAGCTGATGGAATCCGGTAGCTAGATCAAAAGAAAACAGATGCTCCTACAAGCTGATCGAACAGATCATCGATCCTTGATAACGGTTGTCTATTCTTCTCACGATAATCAACACATAAGCGAAGCAAACTGTCCACATTAGTAACGAATACTACTGGAGCACCCTACTCGAAAATGCTTCGTCTTAGGAAGTTCTTCTCAAGCAACTCCTTGTCTTACTTTCTTAACTCTCATCTCGTGAGGTCATGTGCCTAACCGGCCACGAAACTGGCTTGGTATTACCAACCAGATAATGCGGAAATCTATCCCACGTCTAAGGGTAACCCCTTTATACTTTCCCCCAAGATATCAGGATATTCTCGGACCACCCTCACAGATTGCGAACTATCGATAGACGAGTCGAGGGATTCAAGATAACATAACATGACGGGACCCATAGGGTTGCTAGAAATTTCTAGGGTATTACCGAGGCGAGTCATGAGCCTCACAACCCTATATACAAAAACCAAGAATGGCTCCAAAACAGGACAACCATTCCATGCCCAGAACCAACCCATATCCCCTGAAACAGAGAATATAAACATCCCACGAGAATTCTATACTCAAGATAGAAATTTTCAAATCCACTCAGACCACAGACAAACGGGCAGAACCCCCAATTGGATTTGAAACACATACGGGATCATCAACTAGACTAGTACTTAGGTGCAAACTTTCAACTAGATCAGATGAAATAAAACTATGCGATGTGCCAGAATCAAACAAAGTACGAACAGGGAAAATCAGAAAATGTAAACAAGACTTTCAACAGAAACACTACCTCTATCATAAGCTGGAAGAACGGTGCTGAGGGGATGAACTCGCCCTCCAGATAGTCCTGCACACTGAGTCTGACCTTGCCCTTGTTTCCTCGGGCAATCCTTGCTGAGATGTCCAAACTCACCACAATGAAAGCATTCTCCCCGCTTTCTCTTCTTCTTCCTACATTCCCTGGCTATATGTCCAACTTCACCACAGAAGTTGCATTTCCTATTCCCTCTTGGCTTGTCCTTGCGGTTGTTGTTATTCTTGCCCCGTTTCCCGGAATTTACTCTCTTGCCTTGAGACTCACTCGCCTTGACCTCTTTCTTGTCATTGTTATCTTCTTCTTGAAGTAGGGCCAAATTCACCAAATTCTCGAGAGTCGCCCCCAAGGGTATATGAGACATGGCCAAACCATGTAATGGCTCGTTTAATCCTAGAGCAAAGTGTAGGGCCTTCTTCTGAGCTGTATTAACCAAGTCTAAATCGACCCGAGCCAGTTGATTAAACTTATCTATGTATTCCCTAATAGTCATGTCCCCTTGCTTTAGTGATAAGAACCTTAGTCCAAACCTTCCTCTAAAGTCATCCCAAGTCTCAATTGGCCTAGTAGCGGTGGTGACTACCCACCAACGTGCAGCTTCTTCCTTTAGCAACCATACTGCCAATAAAACCTTCCTGCGGTCACCTATATCAAAGGTGGCTAAAAGGTCTTCGGTCTCTTTCAACCAATTCCTTGCCTCTACAAAAGTCTCTGTTCCACTAAAATTCTTGCCACCCATCATCTTAAAGTTCTTACAAGTTTCCACAAAATCCGCTTGTGGAGGCTGAGGGAGAAGAGGTACGGAAGGGGGAGGAGGAACAGCGGCCTTGACTGGAAAGACAACATTAGAGACACCCGGGACCGGTGCCGTAACTTCCAAGTACCGACGAAACCAATCGGGTATTGTTACTCCTTCGGGCAAGATGAGATTATCAGACATGCTGGAAACGAAAAGAAAAGAGTTTTCAAATGAGGAGTCAAAGGATAGTGCTAATGGCTTTTGGGGAATAGCCTTTTAAAAATAACTAGACTCTTCTTTGGAAAATACTTAATACTTGGTTTTGAAAATAGTTTTTCTTTTCAAAAGTTTTAAAAACCTTTTTATCCCTTCTCGTAAACCATATGCTCTGATACCAAATGTAACACCCCACCTCCGTCAGGGTGGCTCTTGCAAGCAACTCTGACTTTGGTGGGGCGTTTTAAAACAAGGTAAACATGCATAATGATATAGCAAGGCAGGACATGACATATATATATGTAAATAAACAGAGTAAGTAGATAAAACAGCGGAAGATTTTTAACCCATTTCAAAACACAAGTCTGGTACATCAAAATGTCAATTTCCCAAAATTACAAGTCTAGATAAAACATCATCTGATAAACTGAAATACATAAGTATTATCCCCAAATAAGAGTGATAAACCATAGCGGCTCAAGTCCAAAGCATACTTGAGCTATCCAAGGAAGCAGCTAAAATCCAAGCTAGGCTCCAGTATTCCCTCCCTGAGAACCTGGGGGGGAAACGGAAGAAAAGAGGCGAAAGAAAACAGGTCAGTCAAAAAGACTGAGTAAGCCCTGCTACGATCAGTCTATAAACTAATAAAGTTAACATCATGATGGAAACTGAGGTGATCATAGATAACAACATACTGGCATGACAAGTTAACTACAAGATAGATAGAGGTGTCATCGCATAAACAAGGTTAAGTTTTGCACCACGGTGTACTAGCAAACCAACATAACAGGTATTGATCCCTTGGCCCAAGCTTTTAACCCAATAACATGAAGTGACCTTAATATAAGGTCCAGCCCAACGGTCTAGTCGATCGGCTCCCTATAAACCTAACACGTCAAGTGTTGGTGTCCATATGGCCCACATATGGTTGTAGTTAGACTGTGCTGGGTCCACCTTTGGGTGTATCAAGCCCTCGGGTGTCACCCCAGACACTTAAGCAATAATGCACAGCCCTAACCTACTGGTACCCGTGCCTCGAGTTTGTCCAACACCGGACTACGTGCACGTCCGTAGCCCGCCTGGACCCGCACCGCTGTACCACTCAGCCATCGCCTTTTGGTCGCTTACATCCGTCCAGTAATCGTGCCCCGCCCTAGCCTAGCTTCTAGGGTTGTGAATGATACCAAACTGGGATTACTGTTAGAACAGACCTCGTTGTTAGGGTTTTCTAAGAGGGTTAAGTGTGGTTTAACCCCTCACTAATCATGGATTAAATTAGTTAAGTGTAACCAACAGTTCACTTCTTAACCCCATCTAATCCCTCGTATCCCCAAATTGGTTAAGTATTAGTGGACCCTGACTTAACCCTAATCATGAGGCATTAATTAATTTAATGCACCTTAACCTCTCACATTAGACCTTGTTGTGGTTACTAGTTAGGCCGGGCGGGTCCGGGTAGGTTTACACCACAACTTAGTCTAACCTCGGGTTTTGGCACCATATGACCAACTTCTCAGATTGGGTCCTATTGTTTGTAGCCACTAGTTAAGCCGGTAGGTTCCGGGTAGAATTACGCTACAAACTCAACCCAACCTCGAATTGGCCATGCTTATGTTTTCTAAGTGTCATGTCCACTTTATTTCAAAACATAATTACAAGTCAACAAATGCTTGGGTAGACCTAACTTAATAGGTAAATTCCCAAGGGGTAGACCTAACTTAATAGGTAAATTCCCAATCTTATATTTTCATGTATTTTAAGTTTACCCAAACCCCCCAACGTCATTCTATCGCTTACATATTCGTAATAACGCATAAAGGATAGGAAGAGGGAACTTGGCACAACATACATGATGAACTTGCATATCACAACAAACATGCATAACACGTTAGACTTGCATAACTTAGCATAGTGAACTTGCATATTACCATAAACATGCATAACATATTAAACTTGCCTAACATGGCATAGGGAACTCGCATAAACATGCTTAACTTATTAAACATGCATAACATGGTATAGTGAACTTGCATAAGCATGCATAACTTATCAAACTTGCAAATCATGTCATAGTGAACTTGCATAAACATGCATAACCCAATAAACTTGCAAATCATGGCATAGTGAACTTGCATAAACATGCATAACTCAATAAACTTGCAAATCATGGCATAGTGAACTTGCAAAAACATGCATAACTTATCAAACTTGCAAATCATGGCATAGTGAACTTGCATAAACATGCATAACTCAATAAACTTGCAAATCATGGCATAGTGAACTTGTATAAACATGCAAAACTTGCATAAACATGCATAACTAAATAAACTTGCAAATCATGGCTTAGTAAACTTGCATAAACATGCATAACTCAATAAACTTGCAAATCATGGCTTAGCAAACTTGCATAAACATGCATAACTCAATAAACTTGCAAATCATGGCTTAGTAAACTTGCATAAACATGCATAACTTATCAAACTTGCAAATCATGGCTTAGCAAACTTGCATAAACATGCATAACTCAATAAACATACATAAATCCCAACTTGCATCACATATTAACTTTAGAGTTTCTAAAATGAAGGTAAGAGGGCTTACAAATATTATAAAGACACAAATCTACTAATAAAGATTGAGAAGCCCTTTATGCAAGCATAAAACCCAAAACAAAGCTCCAATAAGAAACAAAAATCCCAAAAACTCTAGCTTAGCAAATAAAACTTGCAACTTGATGATGTATGCAAGCTAATGATCATTCATACAACTTAGAAATGCTTGTATGAACATCAAAATCTTCATAGGAATGATTCATGAAGAGGGTGGAGGCTAGGGTTTTTAAGTGGAGGCCATTTGAGGAATCAATTTGACATAGTTTGGTTGCTAGAATGAATAATAGGGTTTTAGGGTAGGATTAGGGGCTTATTTATAGAAGATTAGAGTGTTTTTAGCCCTAGGATTAACCCTAGGTTAGTTTTGGCCCGTCAGATTTCGGAATTCTCTAGAACCAAGCCACAAGACCCAGCCCAAATCAAAATGGTGCGCCAGGCAACATTGCCTGGCTACCCCCTGTCGACACCATAGGGACCCTGTCGACAGGCCGGTCGACATGCGGGTCCTGGCGGGAATTTTCCCGCCTGCGCCAGTTTGCCCTAACCCTTGTTTTTTTTAATTCGAAATTTAAATCTGTTTTTACTTAGGAATTTTCTGAAAACTTCAATGGGCCTTAACTGGGTCATACGGACTCCGATTTTCGAAAACTCGGACTCTATTTCGCGTATTTTTCCGAGACGAACGCAATGGCATAGCCTGTTTCCCTTGATTCAGACTTTTAAATTAAATTCTGCCTCGATTTTCATTATTACAGGTTGTTGAAAATACGGGTTGTTACACAACCCGGTTGAGTCTAAAACGGGAGAAGGGAACGCAGGGAGAGCAGCACGTTTCTTTCTAGCTAGAAGTGGTGTCGGTGATTAAAATGGCTGATATTTACTTATGTGGATGATGGAGTGTGGCGCGCCTCGGATGGTAGGTCCTATAGGTCCGGGAAACGTGTGTTCAGGAATAACTAATCCACGAAGCTGTATGTGTGGACCGGCCCTGCAGCTATCCAAGGGTTCTCTACGGGGGATCCTGAGACATTAGCTAGAGTGTCTCGAATCGGTATGGAGCTCCTCTCTAGCCTTGACTCATGATGGAAACCCAATTTCCAATACGACCTCATGCGGTTTTGATTGTATTACTAGTATGGAGGCATAGTATATGGTAGCTATGCTTCCTAGGATTGATACATTTACTTTGAAATGTCTTTGAAACATAAATACACTAATAATAATCTCAAATTCTTTTTTATCATATCAAGCATTTTTGACCATTATAAGGTAAAACTCTATCCTCCGGTTTGCGTTGCATTGTGTGATGGGACTTGAGTCTTATGGTGGTTTCGTTTTTCTAAAAAGCATTGCGTTGTTTTGACGATTTACTTTAATTTATGCACGACAATCCATTGGAGTAAACCCGTTCCGCATTAGCGGTGTGGTCCTTGGATTTGTCTTATTGTTATTAGTAAAATTAGTTAAGAATTCTCACACCAGTCCCATGACTGATTCGTAGTTTGTTTCACTTTGCAAACTCGGGTGCCCTCTTGTCCACACGGGCAGTCGAATAGCTTTTTGCAGATATTTATCTCTTGAACAGGATTCTGGATCGAAGCCTAAAGCTGTGTCCAGAGCATAGAAGTCTTCCGCTGTTTATTGTATTTAATTTACTGCAATTTACCTTCCGCTGTAATTTTATTCAATGTACTCTGATATGTTCTGGACTCTGATGTAACATTATTATAATGTTTATAAAAGTTTGCTGTTATTGTTTTGATGTGTTGTATACCCAGAGTAAGCGTATCCGGAGATTTCCCGCAAGGGCGATTTTCGGGTCGTTTCATTTTGGTATCAGAGCTCTGGTTAGCTCAAATATTTGGGGTACAACTCATTAGAACTGAACAAAAGACTCATCAGAGATTGGATTAGTAATATCCAATAAGAATACTCATTAGAGATAGGATCAGCAGTATCCTAGAATGAGAAAACTCATTAGAGATAGGGTTAGTAATGCCCTAGAATGAGTTGAGAGTAGCAAGCCTATAATATATGTATTTGTAATTATAATCTATTTTAGAAAATATGATTTTTGAATATACAAAAGTTATACATTTTAAAAGTTAATCAACTAATTGATTGATGGTTGTGTAGTGTAATTATTAGTTCAACTAATCAAATTTAGAAACGAATTAAAGAATAAAAGATGAGATAGGATACTTAAACAACTTTAGCTTCATTCCTTTTCAAGGACGAAAAGTTCTTAAGTGGGGGAGACTGTAACAACCCTACATTTTGGGTAAATATAAAATTTTATTTTAACTAATTTTAATGAGTTTTAGATATTTAAAATAATTTATTTTAAAATAATAATGATTAAAAATTGATTTGAATCGAAGTTAGAATGAATAATTTAATTTTAATTATAAAAGGAGTTAGAAATAGCGCGGTAGTTTGAAAAGTCAAACTTGAACTTTGACTGACCGTACAAGATTCAAAATTTAACGGATTTTAATGAAACCAAAAGTATTGTAATCTATTTGAAAATATCTTTCTAACGAATCCGAAAATTGAAATTTCATAGCGGGAATCAAAAGTTATGCCCAAATTAAAATTTAGAAAGGTTGTTATGAAATTTATAAAGGTCAAAATTGCTACTTTTTGAATACGAAGGAATTTGGACTCGAAACCACTTCCATTGAGTTCAGAATGACGTTTCTGCATTTAAAAAGTATAAACACTTATATATTTCGAGTCTTGGAAATTATCTGTTTAAAAAGGTATTTTTAATATTAAATATATACGCCTTGAAAATAGCCATTTTTCAAACGACCTCTGTTTTTGACGAAACCACTTTTGTTGGATTCGGAATGTCAAAATATGGTTAAGTTTAATTTTTCATAATTTTTAGAATTAAATTGTAGCCGTGGCAAAAAGATTTCAGTTTTGTCAATTTCGGTCAATTTATATCGACTTGAAAATAGTCATTTTTCAAACGGGCTCAGAATTGAACGAAATTAATTTTCCCAGGTCTGCAGCGTCAAAACATAGATAAATATATTTTTTGGGAATTTTCGAAGTTATTTTGTGACCCCGGTGAAATTTTCCGTACGATTGAATTAAAAATAAAAGAAAATATTTTAAATTAAAGAAAACTGGGTCAAGACAGTCATTTGGGCCTGCGGTACATAGCTTGATGAGTCCGTAATGGGGGTTAATATGTAAGAACGACAGTCGTTGGGCCTAATTCTGAGTTCGGGTCAAATCGGGCCTTAATTGGGTAATTAATTAATATAATAATATAAATATACACCTTAATCCTCAACCCTAATCCTTCCCTACCAAAACAGAGCCGCCACCTACATCTTCCATGGCCTAGAATGGCCGAAACTTCCCTCCTAATATCTCCCAATCCACTCAATGAAATTCAACACATTATATACCAAATCGAAGCTCTTGAAGATATTTACAGATCCATACGGTTATGATCGACCGAAAGTGCATGGATTTCAAGGGAAAGCACCCCAAACCTGCGCCCAACTCAGCCCTGCCGCGCCCACCATGGCCCACCGCACCCCCACACCATTTCCGGCGCACGTAGCCCTCTCCTCACTCTTCGATTTGCCACCTTCTGATCGACTTCTAGCCTCACCAATCCCGAGATAATTGGAGACCTAGTTTTGAACCTAATGGGTTCAATAATAAGGAGAGTAATGGCCTTGAAACGTGATGGAGGGAGAAGGAGGAAGGTTGACTTTTTCAACCTTTGATTATTTATTTAAATTAATTCAATTTTTACCAATCTTGTTTTAACCATATCTTGCTCGTAAGGACTCGAAATCGAACGATTTCAAGTGCGCCACGATTGTGAGACCGAGATCTACGCAATGACACTAACTGGACCTGATTCTGGGCAAGTTGAATTTTGGCCAATTTTTGGATCTGAACGGCTCAGAAATTCAAAACGATGTGAGAAATCTTAATTTATTTTTATTATTATTTATTTTAAATAATATGAATAAATCGTAATTGTGTTCTCCTCCATTCACTGTATATGCCATGCTTTGTGATTTGATTTGAACTGTGATTTGTGTGTTATGTGGATCTGAAAAATTAACATGTTTGTTAATTAGAATTGTGTTTAACAAAAATGATCAGTTTGTTAATTAGTGAGATTTCTGATCTAAATAATTTAAAATAAATTACTTGTTATCGTGTTTAGTGATTCATACATTTTCGTGATTGGATTCTAAACGTCTGATGCTGTTTGGTGTTCTGTTAATTTGATGGAATATTTATGTTGAATTAAAACTTGACAAATTGAACATGTCATCATGTTGTGTTATTAGATGTGTTAATAAACAAATTTGTTAAACCAAGTCACCTTGTTCTGTTATGAGATTTGTTAATCTACAACTATGTTAATTAGAAAAATAGTAGAACAAAAATCATTATGTTGTGGTTGTTAGATTTGTTAATCCAAGAATTCACATTTATGTTAAATTAGAATTGTTATATAAAACCATCGTTTTATGTTGAAAAGGAATTATCATATAAAAACATCGTTTTTATGTTAAATGTGAATTGTTATATAAAAACATCATTTATGTTGAAATGAGAATTGCTATATTGAAAATGTCAATATATTAGAACTATGATCACATTAGAAAAGTGTTTACATTAGAAAAATGTTTACATTAGAAATATGATTACATTTTTATGTAATGTCAAAAAAAAAGATTACATTTTTATGTGATGTTAAAAGAATTAATTGTCATCTTTTATTAGAGAATTAATTGTCATCTTTTATTAAAGAATTAATTGTCGTCTTTTATTAGAGAATAAATTGTCATCTTCTATTAGAGAATAAATTGTCATCTTTTATTAGAGAATAAGTTGTCATCTTTTGTTAGAAAACAAAAGAACATTTATGTTAGAATTAAAAAGAACATTTATGTTAGAATTCAAAATGACATTTATGTTAAGATTCAAAAATGTCATTTGTGTTAGGTTAAAAATGTCCTTAAATTGGAATGGTCATTAGATTAAAATTATCATACTTGTTGTAATAAGAGAGTTGAAACCAAATTATCATATTTGTTGAAATGATAGAATTGATTTAACATAAAAGTATTCTTTTTATGTTAATATATGAAATGATAGAATTGATTTAACATAAAAGTATTCATTTTATGTTAATATATGAATTGTTATAATTATTAAATATTAAAAATATATGTGCTAATTAAACAGCATTTTGGTAAGAATATATCATGTTGTGTTAAACATATCAATTTAGTTAGAAAATATCATCTTAGTCAAAAATGTTTAATTAGGATAGACATGCCACTTTTATTAGAAATATGTTATGTAAGATAAATTTGTCATCTATGTTTAAATTGAATTTGTCATTTATGTAAAAATAAATTTGTCATTTATGTGGATTTTAGTTTGTCAGTTTTATGGAAATTTGAAATTGGCATTTATGTTAGGATAAACTTGCCCTTCATGTTAAAATATTATAAGGTCGTTTATGGAAAATGTTGTTAAATTAGGATGTCATTAAAACTAGAATATCACTAGATTTAAAATGTCATTAAATTAGGATGTCATTAAAACTAGAATATCACTAGATTAAAATGTCGTTAAATTATAATGTCATTAAAACTAGAAGATCATTAGATTAAAAAGGTCATTAGAATTCATAGAAAATATGTTTACATATAAAATATCCTCTTTATATGACATTACATCACCTTTATTAAAGAATGGCACGTGAATTAAAAACATCAATTATGTTAAGAAGTGTCATGTAAAATAATATTTTTAGTAGAACAATTATAATGATTAATTAAAATTGTGCTTGGACACGAGGTTAGGTCACATTTGTGGTGGAAGTCTGCCCAGACCCGACCGGCATATCCAGCAGCCACAAATGTTGGGCCTAATGTGAGAGGTCCAAGTGCGCACATACAAATTGGGCCAAGACACGAGGTTAAGCCCAACTTGTGGGATAAGTCTGCCCGGAACCAACCGGCCAATCCAGCATCCACAAGTTGCAGACCTAATGTGAGAGGTCTGGCCCATATTAAAATATAAATGGTTAAATAGGAAATGGACATTATTTACACCTAGAAATTGACATTATTTTCACACCGTTATGTGTTAATAATGAAATGAATATTTTCACCTCCAAGTTTGTTATAAAAGAAAATTACATTTTTAATATAATAAGATAAAGATTAGAAAAATTTACGTTTTCTTAATGTAAATGAGGATTAGAAGAAAACTTCATTTTTTTATGTAATTACGTAAGAGAATATAAAATTTACATTTATCATGTAAATTAAGATAAAGGAGGAATTACATCTCATGTAATCAAGTTAGAATAGAAAGAAGTTTACATTTTTAATGTGAATAAAATTTATAGAAATAATTTACATTTTTAATGTAAATTAGATTAAAAAGATAAGTTTACATTTTAATGTGAATAAAAATTATAGAGATGAAATGTATATTTTTATCAGTCACTTTAGATGCAATAAACGAATAGAATAAAAATTATATATTTTTATCGTCATTTTAAAGGCGATAAAAAAAAGTTACATTTTTTTAATATAAGTAAAATGAAAATAGGAAATTACATTTTTTTTATATAATTAGAGAAATATAGAAACTTACATTTTTCCATGTAAATAAGGATGAAATAGAAGTTATATTTTTATAGAATTTACATTTTTCAATGTAAACAAAAGAAATAAAATATTACATATTCAATGAAATTAAAGAACGTAAATAAAAGATGAAATAGAAATTTACATTTTCTTATGTAAATAAAAAGAATTATTTTAGATGACACTTTCATTCACATTTTCGTGTAAATAGGATATGTAGAAGTGAAAGATAACACTTATTTACATTTAGGTAAATAAATAGGAATAAGGAAAAGTTAACTTATTTACATATGGTGTAAATAAATAAGAAAAATAAATGTTTTTAAATGACATTTTCTATGCATTAAATGAATTGAGAGTTACATTTTAGTTGTTGTTTATTAACAAATAAAATGAGGGAAGGGAATTGAACTGTTCATATAACATGATATCTTGATATAAACATGTCACATTACATCATTGTATGATAGGAACATGGTTGTGTGCTGTTTGTTTGGTTGATTCGTTGCCCTTATATATTAATGACTACATGGAATGATTTATATCTATTTTTATCAAAATAAAAATAGTGATAAATAATAACGTTATGAAATAATTAAATGATAATTATGCGAGGATTATTTGGAAAGTCCGAGTTTACTCTCATTCCAAATAATGATACGACGTTCGAAGAATGGAAGACGACGTTCGAAGAATGGAAGACGACGATTGAAGACCGACGATCATCACATCGAATGGGTAACTAGTGTTGAGGCCCTTGATTGATTTGCTCCCAAGACGGGGCTAAAATGGTAGTTATCCGGACGTAATGTTGATTTGTACGGATTTGGCTTTCGCTCAGACCTAGAGCATAAGCTTATAAATGGAATGTGTGTCTGACGTTGAATTTTGTTCTATGTAAATTGATTTCTATTAATATACGACTGTTGGTGGCGAAGAATTTATTCTCTTGGTCAACACCCTTAGAGGTTGTGTATTAATAGTTATCAATCGCATGGCGTGAATTGTCAACGTGGCACGCTAAGATGAAGATGATCAAGGCTTTGTTGAAAAGCAGGCCTTGTGGTTATAACGTTACTTTGCGAGCCTTACAACCCGGTTGAGTCTAAAACGGGAGAAGGGAACGCAGGGAGAGCAGCACGTTTCTTTCTAGCTAGAAGTGGTGTCGGTGCTTAAACTGACTGATATTTACTTATGTGGATGATGAAATGTGGCACGCCTCAGATGATAGGTCCTATAGGACTGGGAAACGTGTGTTCAGGAATAACTAATCCACGAAGCTGTATGTGTGGACCGGCCCTGCAGCTATCCAAGGGTTCACTGCGGGGGATCCTGAGACATTAGCTAGAGTGTCTCGAATCGGTAAGGAGCTCCTCTTTGGCCTTGACTCATGATGGAAACCCAATTTCCAATACGACCTCATGCGGTTTTGATTGTATTACTAGTATGGAGGCATAGTATATGGTAGCTATGCTTCCTAGGATTGATACATTTACTTTGAAATGTCTTTGAAACATAAATACACTAATAATAATATCAAATTTGTTTTTATCGTATCAAGCATTTTTGACCATCATAAGGTAAAACTCTATCCTTCGGTTTGCGTTGCATTTTGTGATGGGACTTGAGTCTTATGGTGGTTTCATTTTTCTAAAAAGAATTGCGTTGTTTTGACGATTTACTTTAATTTATGCACGACAATCCATTGGAGTAAACCCGTTCCGCGTTAGCGACGTGGTCCTTGGATTTGTCTTATTGTTATTAGTAAAATCAGTTAAGAATTCTCACACTAGTCCCATGACTGATTCGTAGTTTGTTTCACTTTGCAAACTCGGGTGCCCTCTTTTCCACACGGGCAGTCGAGTAGCTTTTTGCAGATATTTATCTCTTGAACAGGATTCTGGATCGAAGCCTAAAGCTGTGTCCAGAGCATAGAAGTCTTCCGCTGTTTATTGTATTTAATTTACTGTAATTTACCTTCCACTGTAATTTTATTCAATGTACTCTGATATGTTATGTACTCTGATGTAACATTATTATAATGTTTTATAAAAGTTTGTTGTTATTGTTCTGATGTGTTGTATTCCCAGAGTTAACGTGTTCGGGTTTTGAACGGTCTTGGTCGATTTTGCGATCAATCGGGTCGGGCGGAATCCGGGCCATTACATCTTTGTTTTCCTTTAATGCCTTCATTCCTTTTTTATCACTTTTAAGTTTATGGAAAAAACTGGCAAATGGGTTTTTTTTGCAATAAAAACGGATAAAACCTCCCTCGATTTTAATTTATTTTGTCAACTTTCTTTGTTTTTCCTTTTATCCTTCCTCGCAAGAAGCACTTCTCAAATTGGATTTCCAACTTCCTCTTTCTCCCTATCCTCCATCGTATTCATCCTGTGCATCTCCTCACCAAAAAGGGTACTAACCGCTGAACTAATTAAAATAACTCCACTAAAATTAGACTTATTTAGTGCAACCACTAGTCTTTTCCAACTCTTTACTAGTGAGCTCATTAACAATAAGGCTAGCATCTCATTATCTGCCTTATTATTATGTTCGCTAATAAGTTCACAACTTCACAGTAGCCTGGTAAGTATTGAGATGTTCCTCAATTGATCCGCATTCCCTAAGCTTTAGATTGACTAATGTTATCACTAGAAGTGCATTTTTTTGCGCATTTCTTTTTATAGATCGCTAACAATTTCTTTCAAATTCTAAAAGCAGATTTTTCATTAGAAACAATATAAAACACTGTCTTCTCCAAAGAAATTGATTAGCCACCACAACCTTCCTACCCAAAGTCTTGTAGTTTTGTCCAAATATGGTACTAAGTTCCCACTATGTTCTCTAATGGTTGATGAAGAACATTAGGATATAAAAAATTATTCATCGTAGCTTTCCATAACCCCCAATTTCTCTCGTTAAGCTTTTTAATAATTATCCTCCTCATAAGAAATAACTCTCTTCAAAGATTATGTGTAGTAAGCACTGATACCAATTGTTGGGTTTAATTCTAAGATTTCTATACAATTAGACTTTAAAATATATAAGAAATGAAGGAAACCATAGAAAAAGGAATTTCTCCAAACTACTTTTAGTAATTTCACCAAATATTACCAAAAAAATCCAAAAATTGAAAAGATTTAACAATCCCTAAAGCCTTAAAAAAAAGTTCCCACACATCTCTGGCGAACCATACACATGCATATTTATAATAAGAAATTACTTAATACTCAAAGATTCAGCTATATGAAAACAGATAAATTGTTGCACCTAATTTGAAAAACTAAAAACTTCTCTTTTATTATGATTTTCATATTTTTGTTCGCAATGATACAACTATTTCCCCTTTATTCCTTCTAGGTATATGATTTTGTATCAAAAATCACAATCCGTTCCAAATCAATAAATAAGGCAATAAATTTGAGTCAGAATTACACATTACTCATAATACATTCAAATTTATTTTGAACTAGAGATATTAACAAAATCCAACATAATTCTACTTAGACATGCCCAACTTGAGTTCTGATTGCATTTGATTATACTTGACTTCTCACTGTGATTTAAAATGAAGATTTAATATCCCTCTAAAGCCATTTGACTTCCAAGTGGATACAACTTGACCTCGCTTTATTTTTAAATTCTATATTTTCTTCACTATAATACAATATTTCGTTGAAGAACTTTCTTCCATTATACGATTTTATGACATAAACTTGTGTACATCACACTTTATTTATGAAGATAAAATTTACAAGAATATGATAAAGTCTGTGCATGTGCACAACTTCACACTAGTTGTACTCTAATCTCTCAAGAATGATACAGGATGTTTACACAGACTTTCTAACCTGTATGGTTTGAATGTCATTGAAAAACATAAACATCTCGTTCTTATATTAATTAATTTAAATAACAATCAATAAAAATATGTGAATTTTGGGAATTGTACCAACCTTGAACCCGAAACATTATTATTTAAGCCAAGTTCCCTAGAAAAAGAATTAATAAAGCACCATTAAGTTCTTTCTAAAGTCTTAATAAGTCATATAAAGGTTGAAGCTAATACTAGCAGTAAATAGTGAAAAGAAATAGATTCGTATTATTAATGTTGTCATCAATAAATCTCCTTAACAGTGATTATGTCAATAGACGATGTTTGAAATACAAAATTGCACATTAATGCTTTCCATAAAAAGGTTAAAAAAAACTCCACAAATTTCGATAATGGTAAAAAAGTATTATAATCAACTGAACAAAACATATTCTATTAAAATTGTTCACGGCAAAATGTCGTAAGCACCAAAGATTCCAATTACTAGGAATAGTTAATTTGGTCACACAGACAAGAGTAGGAAAGCAGTAAATAACACAAGAGATTTATAGTGGTTCGGCCTCGTAAGGAGCCTACGTCCACTTTGAAGCGTCGTTGGATATTGTTAATCACAAAAAGTTACAAGGTTGAGACCCTCTTATGACATCTCATTACATTCATCTTTATGCTAGATGATGTTGTCATTAAGTATGTGATGTCATCCTTAGAGTTATATGATGTCATCTCTAAGGCTTGATGTCATCATCCTCATATATGATGTCATAATTATCATATACTAAATATCTCCAAAAAGGGACACTTTTGCCCTTCTTCTTTCTCAAGTGGGAGATGCCATTAATGGAGCTCCAAGGTCTCAAATTCCAAGCCCTTTCAAGTGTGAAGTCATGGGGTATTTATAGGAAGGGAGTAGGTAGGGATTAGGTAGGAGTAGGTAAAAATAGGGGACCATATGCAGAAATTCGCGCCTGGAGCTTGGACATACGGAAAATTCGCACCTGGCCTCAGGGCGTGAAAGTTCGCACCTTATAGGTATGAAATTTCGTAACTTGCAGGTGCGAAATTTCGCACTTTGAGGGTGAGAGATTTTGCTCCTCGAGTGTGCGAGACTTCGCGCCTTGAGAGTACGAGATTTCGTGCCTCGAGAGTGCGAGATTTCACGCCATGTGGGTGCGAGATTTCGACCTCGTAGGTGTGAGATTTTGCACCTCGAGGGTGCAAGGTTCCGCACCTCGATGGTTGCACGAATGGGAGTTTTTGGGGTGCCATGTGGTCTCTGTTGGCGCGACCCCTCTTCATCATGTTCCTTCGCTCCTAGGCATCCCTTTCGGCTTTAGTTTCACGCGATGCGTTGAGTTGAGCATGTCTTGTGTACTTTTGGGAACTGGACCAAAAAGCCGGTTAACATTTGCCCCCTAAAGTACGTCTTGTGTTGACATGATGTGCTTTGGATTGGTTGAAGTGGTAAATGAGTTGCTGGTTTATGCTGTAAGTTAAAGAAAAACACATGTTGATTGACAGGCTTGTTTGTTGCATGGTGGCGAGCGAGCTGTTGCTGGCGTGGCGCCATGCTCACGTTGCTAAGTATTCGCAAGGCATTGCCTCGCTTGTCCGCGAGATCAGTGTACGCAGAGAATACATGTACATGAGCGCGTGGCGCGAAGTTTCGAACCCGGGGGGTTCGGTTCTTTCTCTCCCCCTTTTTTGGTGGGGTGCGGAATTTCAAACCACAGAGGTTCAAAATTTCGACCCCAGGGGGTTTGAAATTTCGAACTCGTGGGTTCGAGATTTCAAACCCCGGAGGTTCGAGATTTTGAACTTGTGGGTTCGAGATTTTGAAACCGCGGGCTCGAAATTCTTGGGAATGCGAAAGGACTATTTCCTTTTATTATAAATAGTCCCCCTCCTCATTTTCTTCTTCCATTGTTTTTTGCTATCTCGACCGCAATTGATTTCAAACCTCGAAGCCTAATATTTTTTGAACTTTGACTTAGGTAATGCATAGGGTCGAGGCGCGAGGAGGAGGGAGGTCGAGGCATCGAGGCTTGGCCAGAGTGGTTCGACACGAGGGAGAGAGAGGCGAGCGCCTGAACTGGGTCGGAAATTTCGACCCTCTCGAGGTTTGAAATTTCGAACCTCTAGGGTTCGAACATTTGAACCTTCGTGGGTTCGAGTTCCCAAAACTCCAGGGGTCGAAACTTCGAACCTGAGGGATTTGAAGGTCCGGACCTTTTGAGTTCGGAGTTTCGAGCCTTATGGGTTCGAAATTTCGAACCTTGAAGGTTCTGGGTCCTCGAGCCTGGGGTTCGAATTTTTGACCCTCTAGGGTTCGAATTTTCGAACCCTGTGGGGTTCGAATTTTCGAACCCTGTAGGGTTCGAATTTTCAACTCCTGAGGTTCTGATTTTCGAACCCTTAGGAGTTCGAATCTTGGTACTTTGAAGCTCGGTCTTTTGAACTTCGAAGCTTGTTGGGGCTTCCCTTGCTCATCGCGGTCTTTTGGTTTGCCGCCTACTACTCTGTGTCACGCCTTGGCGGGGTATCGTTTTTCTGGTTCAGTACTTCGATCTCCTAACTGCCCGCCCTTAAGTTTACATATCATATATTTGCTTGCGTGATTGCATGCACGCGTATGGTGACAGTCGTACGGGCAAGGACATGGACTCTTCACATAGGGTAGCGCATATATCTGAACTATGACTGAGTTGTTGGACTGTTTAACTTTCCTATGTATCTTTTAATCTTGCATGACACCGCACATACATGTTAGTTTCACCAACACGAGGGGTACAAGTTATTCCAATGCGATGTCTAATACTAGTGTCTTAAAGTATAGTTAACCATGAAAACAAGATCACAGACGGAAAATTCTGGAAGCCGAGGCTTCCCTGCCGCCATCCCATTCATCTGATTCTATTAATAGCAGTAGCTCGAGTGCTAGCAAGCTTGAGACTACCGAAGGATCCATTCCTTCTCAATTGGCCAGTTCACCCGAAGTGTCTGATCATGGGGAACAACTTGAGAGGCTACATTCCTCGGTCATGCGCGAAGAAGTTGAGAATGTGGATATTATGAACAAAGATGCCCCGATGGGCCCAGTGGCCCCGAATATGTTACCTGATGCTGTGGTCTTGGAAAATCCGACGGACTCGGTACCGTCGCGCCTGGATGCTATGACAGTCATGAAGATGGCGCAGCGGTTCAACATACCAGTAGGTGATGCACATGCACCGGGAGATGGAAGGGCTCACGCACCGCCCGAGGGTTTAACTGCTTGGAATAGGCATGCTTGTTTCAAGGGGTGCGTGCCTCCGGCTAATGATTTTATTCGAGATATTCTGTCCTATTTCCGCCTAGCACCTTCGCAACTGCATCCAAATGCCTACTGGTCTCTCCTAGGCACTTACGTTTTACACCGAGAGTATTTGAACATGGAACCCACCGGAGAGGACATTCGGTATTTCTTCAGTCTGAAGAGAACGTCTAACAAATCAACTTCCCAATGGTTTCTGGAAGCAATAGCCGCCAACAAATTCTTTAGCGGGACGTGGCCCAGACCATCAGTGTTTAAACAAGATTAGTTCTTTGTGCACTGCCCTCCTGATTTGCAAGGAGGTGGATTGAAGGGAGTAAGTGCCTTCGAACTTTGCTTTCAACTATAAAGTTTTTGGAGCCCGTATCTTATTATTATTATTATCCTTTTTTGATTGTGGTAGGGAATCCAGAGGCACCAACCGGCGAATAGTATAGGCAGCGCCTTAATACCTTGTGGGCGATTCCCGAGGAATTTCGAAAATGGAAACTGTGATGAGCCAAGAGCGCCTTCACCGTGCGGGGTTACTTACCGACGATCGGGCTGTCATTAGGCCCGTAGTGGCAAGCGGTGTACCAAAAAAGGTGGTGGTGAAAGGCTCTGTGACCCTTGGTCAGAAGTGAAAGATGCCCTCTGCTGGGACCGGGCTAAAGAAGGTTGTTAAGTTTCAAGGAGACATCGGTGGAGATGGGGCTCGTGGAGAGGAGGTTGCAGCCAGAGATGAGGCACATTGAATGCTCCTGTTCTTCCCCGACTAGAGGGACGAGAGAGGGAGAGTCGATTAGGCCCTTGTCTCCAGTGGCTTCTCTTGAAGCCGCCACCCTGCTCGAGGACGAGTGCCAGTTTGATGACTTGAATAAACTTGACCTTGACGTATTCCTTCGGCCGACTCTGGCTGTCATAGACGAACTAGCTCTTGCTGTGGAGGGGTTAACTCCTTCGAGCAGATCACAATCTGGTCTGTTGAGAGAGCACTTTGGACATACACTCACTAGCACTGCATATCATAGTGGCTTATCAGAGCATGTGACTTAACTGATTTTATTTCATTTCTTTGACATGTGATATGGCTAGAGGGTGTGAAGGACGAGGTTACGGACATGGAGGCCGTCAACGCCCTAGGAATCCTTTCTTTGAGGGCTTTAGAAGGGGGACCAACTTGTATGGCACTTTACCCTCACTTGGCCGTGGCAGTGAGCACGGAGGTGGGGAACAATCTCTATGATCTCCAACTCCTCCCCCTCCTCCTCCGATTCGGGTGTCCGAGGGAAATTCTCGTCTTAACTTGGGAGGTTCTCTGCGTCCACCCTTAATAGCTACCTCGAGTACAACGGTTCCTGCCCCTATCCCAAGGGAGCCACCACTCGGGCGACCAAGATCGGAGAGGGTGACCGTATCCGAGACGTAGAAACTAGCGATCTCTAACCAGCAAAGGCTTTCTATGGAGGAACGGAGGGCAGTTGAAAGCGACTTTCCATCGACACTACTTTGATGAGTTGATGGTCCTTCCAAACCTTCACCCGTATCCTGCTAGGGACTCCGTAGATATTTGGATGCATGTGAAGGAACCGTACCACCAGGCGGACGAACATACCGCCTATTCCTTTCATTTATCGGAGTTAATCAAGTGGAAGAATATGGAGCTCATGAATCAGAAGTTATCTATCGATGCTGAGAAGACCACCGCCATTCATCTAAATGTGGACATTAGTGAGTTTGCTTTTTGTACCGTGAGCACATTATCGTTTATTCCCATGTCTGTAAATGCTAACTAGTGAATCTCGTTGCTGTAGCTGAGATAAAGAAAGGGCATGAGGCACTCAAGAAAGAGGCTGATCACTCCCTCTCTGTTTTCACTGAAACTATAGCTGATCTTAATACCCAGAACATGACCCTAAGGAGGGACAAGGCTGAGGTGGATAAAGTATGTGCCAATCTAGAAAGGGAAAATGCTCGAGTCTTCGACCTCCAAACTGGCAACAATGCTCTGAGAGCGGAGAATGACAGCTTGAAGAGGCAGCTAGAGGAAATAAAGAAGGCCAAGGGGGACGCGGAGGCCTGTAACCGGGATATGCTGGGCATAATAGATGGACTAAGAGAGGCACACCTGAGGGAGGTGGAACAATTGATAAAGGAGCTGGAGGATACAGAGTTCCGAGTGCAATCGTCTGTGGTGGAAGACATCCAAAATATGTACGTTAAGGTCTTGAGATTCCATGGACTCTCATGGGTTGACGATTATCCTCGAGAACTATCCTGGACTTGGGAGAGGCTGGTGCCGTATGAGGCCTTCTTGCCCGAAGTGGATGTGGGAACTTCAAATGAACGCTAACTCGTGATTGATTTCCTAACGGTCGAGGAGCGCGAGAAGCTAGAGGAAGGTAAGAGGTTGCTGCTTGAGGATGCCAAGAGAGAGGCTGGAGAGGCTCACTGCTGAGAAGGGGAAGTTTGTCATGACTGAGAGTGTTGTTGTACCGGAGACATTTGCCGAAGCAAGCTCCTACCGGCCATCGGCCCCTGAATCGGTTATGGTGAGCGATCCCGCAGCTTTGAGTCGGGTTCCGACCGAATATGACCCTGAGCATCTGGAGCTAGGAGAGACCGGATCCACTTTGCCAACCACCACCAATACCTCTCTTGACATTTCTACGCCATCCCTGCCCGGAGGTAAACTTATTTTTCCATGCATCCCCGAGGATGATGTACTTACCGAATTTGCGAACTAAAAAGTTGTGTTTTCAATGTGCTGTCCTTCCTAGATTGATCTTGACATCGGGCCCTACTCCGTGGCCCCACAAACAACGGAATATGGGCCAAGACTTTTAGCAGCGCAACTTAGAGAGGGCGGCGATCAACTGGATACCTATTTAGACATAAGGTTAACTCCCAGCATGATCGATACCCTTATGGAGGAAGAAAAGGTGGTTGACGGGCAAAATGCGGCTGCCCGGGGTCCAGTGGTGGCTGATGTGCCTTCGGTGGAAGCTATCGTAGAGACCCAAAAAGTCAAGATGGTGGCTAAGCATGAGGAGGTGGAGGAGCGGTCGAGGCATGATGAGGCTGCCAGGAAGGAGGTCCTAATGAAGACCAGGCAGGATGCTGAGGCGAAATTCACTGATACGGTCACGAAAAGGAAAGCCGATGAGGAGGCCGAGAAGAAGAGGGCTGATGATGACGCCCGGAAGAAGAGGGAATATGAGAAATCATAGCGGAGGACTACTGAGTCCCTTGAGAAAACCGGGGATGGCGGTGACACGCCGCATAGATCCCAGAAGCTTGCTGAGCGTCGGGCTGCTAGGGAGGCCAAGGAACAGGTTGAGCGAGAAGGCAAGGCGGTCCCGGAAAAGAGTGACGCTGTGGTCGGCCTCGCTGCTGGGAGTGCCCCCGCGCCTAGGTCTCATACAACCATCATTGATATTATTGAGATCTCTAGCGGCGAGGGTGCAGACGAGAAGCGTCTTTCGGCTTCTCATGAGTCGACCACTTCTCGGAGGTGCCGAGATGGAAAGAGCGGGTCTAGTAAGAAGAGGCATGGGGTAAAGGATGAACCGTCAAGTGCGGAATCTACAAAAAAGAAACTCAAGCACAAACGAAAGAAGCATGATTAGTGTTAGTAACTTAAGTAGAAGTTACCGTTTTATTTTGGTAGTGTAGGCCGATAGTTTACGCGAGTACGACCCACGCTTTTGGTTTTTTAAGACATGGTGTGGTTTTCATGTACACCCTGTCATCAGAAAGAAAAAGGTTAGACATGTAGTTTGTCTCAACGTATGTGTGTTGAAATGGAAATATGAATTTGTAAAGATCGCAATTTGCGTTAAGTGTTTGGATGTCCTTCTTATGTTTTCAGGTGTCCCATACTTGCGTAAGCATACTTATCGTTACACTTGACAAAAAAGCGATTATGTACCGCGCTCTGGGTTGATTATTCCAAAGGGGTGTGATTATATACCGCACTCCGGGTCAATTATTCCAGAGGGTGTGATAGAGCGGAGGCTTCTAGAAAGTCTCCCTCAGCTCAGGAAACCCATAGCTTGCGAAGCCAAGTTGAGCGCCTGCTGTATTTGGCTTGTCCAGGGTCAATCCCAAGTGTAGCGAAGCCGTATGACATCGCGTTGTGCAGTCCGTACGGTGTGTGGCTCTCCTATCGTTCATCAGGTTGAGGCGAGCCATAGGTGTTGTTTATTCACCTGAGAAGAGAAGCCCGGATCATTAGCCCGTAGGGTCCGATCGTGGCCATGGGCTACCCCTTAGCCTTGAGAGCTTCGGGGAAGAAACGATTTAAGGGTCGGTATCGGTGCTACGCCAAGATTTGACCAGTACCCGTAGCCGAGGGAGGGATTTACATCACTCCCGCCTGGCTATTGGGTGGCCCCAAGTCGCTTGGGACTTGAACGCGGAATGATTTATCCTCGGTCTCAGCACGGTGCCAAGATTCGAGCTCGTGGTTATTTATACTCGATCGCGCAGCAGGCCGGCGACTCGAGTAGCATTGTCGGCTCCCGTGCTCGGGGTTCTGATCATAGCCATTGTGTTTTGGCCTCGAGGTTGGCTCGAGACTCGGACGGCAGTGCCGACTCCGTGCTAGAAGGTCGACATGACAATCGATTGCTTGAACATAAGCTAGTTGTAAGGATTAATCAAATGTGTCATGTGCGGAGTAAACATAAACAGGAGGAGATGGAAGTTGAACATCATTTCCACTAATAAATTTGGCAGTAATAGCCTTTACAATGCATTGAATTGTTAGAAAACAAACATTGTTGGAAAGAATAAATAACCGTGTACTAAGTTATGTGAAGTAGCGGCGAAGATGTTCACTGTTCGATGCCCTTGGGAGTTCAGCTCCGTCCACGGTTGCGAGTTTGAAAGATCCATTTTTGAGCTTCCGTTATATGGAATACGGACCTTACCAACGAGGTGCGAGGCCTGTTAGTGGAGAGAAGATCCATTTTAGGACGAGGTCGCCGACGTTGAGGTCCTTATGGCGGACCCTAGAATTGAAGTATCGAGCAACTCGTTGCAGTTGGGCGGCAGCTCGGAGATCAACTTCGTTCCTTTTTTCTTCCAACAAGTCAAGTGATCCTAAAAGTAAATCTTGGTTTGTCCTTGGATCAGAATAGGTAACTCGGTGAGATGGAAGATTGAGTTCAATAGGAAAGACGGCTTCTGATTCGTAGGCAAGGGCGAAGGGAGTATATCCGGTTGTTGTCTTGTGGGTGGTTCGGTATGCCCATAGGGGTAAAGAAAGTTCGTCTTCCCACATGCCTCCATCCTTTTCCAGGCGCTTCTTAATGACAGACTTAATAACTTTGTTGACTGCTTCGACCTACGTATTGGCTTGAGGATGAGCCACTACCGAGAATATATTTTTGATGTTGTGCCGCTGGCAGAAGGCTTTGAATTCGATGCTCTCTAATTGAGTGCCATTATCAGAAATGATAGCTTGAGGGGCCCCATATTGAGTAATGATGTTGCGTACAACAAAGTTGATCATCTTCTTGGTGGTGATTGTGGCGAGAGCTTCAGCCTCTACCCATTTGGTGAAATAATCAACTACGATGACGGCGTATCATGCCCCGCCTCTGGCCATTGGAAGATTTCCAATAATGTCGATTCCCCACATGGAGAATGGCCATGGGATGATCACTTGTGTTAACTCTGTAGGCGGGGCTCTCAGGATCTTTGAGAAACGCTAGCACTTGTCGCACTTGCGAGCATGGTCTGCGGCGTCTTGGTCGAGCGTGGGCCGATAATAACCATGTCTAAGTATCTTTCTGGCCATGGTTTGCCCTCCCATATGGTCGTCGCACTCCCCCTCATGTACGTCAATTAAGACTTTGATGGCATCATGATGGGCTACAAATTTGAGCAACGGGACGGAAAATCCTCTACGGTAGAGAGTCTCATCCATAAGAAGATAGCGAACCGATTGGCGGATGAGTGCTCGTCTTTCCTTGTAGCCCCTCGGAAGGGTCCCATGCTTTAGGTAATTCCTGATTGGTGTCATCCAAGATTCAGGTTCGGGTTCGGTGCTTATGACTACCTCAGTCTGAATTTGCTTGATACTAGGGGAGTTGAGCACTTTGATGGGGGTAAACCCCAAAAGTTGCAGATCCTCGAAGCTTACTAGTTTAGATAGTGAATCTGCTTTTTCATTTTGTTCTCGGGGTATGTGAATGATGGCGAAGTGATCGAGGTGAGTGAGTAATTCTTGAACCTTGATTAAATAGAGGGCGAGTCTTTCCCTCTTAGCTTGATATTCTCCTTGTACTTTACGCACGATGAGTTGTGAATCAGAGAAGATTTGGATCGTCTTTAGTTTAAGCTTGATCGCGATTCTAAGTCCGGCTATCAAGGCCTCATATTCCGCGTCATTGTTGGTAACAGGGAAATTTAGTATTAGTGCGTAGCATATCAGGCGTTCCTCGGGGGTGACGAATACTTCTCCGGCCCCAGAGCACCTGTTGTTGGAGGACCCGTCTACAAACAATTTCCATTGAACCGTGAGAGCTTCCGTGTTCTCTGCCGAAGTCTCCTCGGGGGAAGTTAACTCTACTATGAAGTTGGCGAGAGCTTGGCCGAGGATGGCTCGGCGAGAAATGAATATTATCTCAAATTGGCAGAGCTCCATACTCCATTTTAACAGTCGTCCAGACGCTTTGGGTCGTTGTAGGACCGGTCGTAGTGGCTGATCGATGAAAAACTTTATAGGATGAGACTGAAAGTATGGTCGAAGTTTCCGATAGGAAATGAGCAAGAAGAACACCAGCTTTTCCAGCCTCGGGTAATTCTTCTCTGCCCTTGTTTGTCGTTTGCTTATGCAGTAGACGGGCCACTGGACATGGACCTCGAGGCAGATTAATGTCGAGTTGATTGCCTGCGTAGAAACAGCCAAATAAATGTATAAGTCCTCATGGTCTATGGGCTTAGATAGGATGGGTGTTCACTCTAAGTGATCCAGAATTTCTTTGAACGCAGAAATGCATTCTGGGTTCCACTCGAAACTGCGTTTCCCTTTTCGAAGTAAATTGAAGAAAGGAATGCACTTGTCGGTGGCCTTGGATATGAACTGACTTAAAGCGGCGACCTTTCCGTTTGAACTTTGGACATCCTTGATGTTTTTGGGGATTTGGATATCCTGAATAGCTTGGATTTTTTCTGGATTAACTTCGATTCCCCGAGAGTTGACGATGAAACCCAAGAATTTTCCTGAAGCGACTCTAAAGGAGCATTTCAAGGGGTTGAGTTTCATGTCGTACCGGCGAAGGATATCGAACATTTCAGAGAGGTCGTGGATGTGGCCGCTTGATACTTTTGATTTTACCAACATGTCATCCACGTACACCTCCATGGACTTTCCAATTTGGTTTTTAAAGAGTCGGTTAACCATTCGCTGATAAGTAGCGCCAGCATTCTTGAGGCCGAAGGGCATGACGCGATAGCAGTAAAGTTCGAGATCTATAATGAAAGAAGTGTGATCCTGGTCGCGAAGGTTCATTGCGATCTAATTGTAGCCTGAATAGGTGTCCATGAAAGATAGCAGCTGGTATCTAGCAGTTGAGTCAACAAGTCGGTCGATCTTTGGAAGTAGGAAGCTGTCCTTGGGACATGCTTTGTTTAAGTCAGAGAAGTCAACATACGTTCGCCATTTACCATTGGCCTTCTTGAACAGGACGGGGTTGGAGACCCACTCGGGGTAGTCGGATTCACGAATGAAATTGTTGTTGAGTAGATGATCTACCTCTTCCTCCAGTGCTTTAGACCTCTCGGGTCCCAGGAAGCGGCGCTTCTGCTTGACTGGAATTGTTGTAGGATCAATACTTAGACAATGGCAAGCGATTGCAGGGTCGATGCCTTTCATATCGGAATGAGTCTATGCAAATACGTCTAGGTTAGCCTTCAAGAAATCCACAAGATCTTCTTTTATTGCGGGATGGAGTTGTGATCCTATCTTTAGAACTCTTAACGGATTATCAGGATTAACAGGAATAGCTATTGTAGATTCGACTGGGGTAGCCCTCTCGTAGTCGGGCTCTTCGTCCTTCTGTGGGTCGAGGTCTTTGGAAAGACGACAGTGGCGCTTGAGCCATGGCCCAGACGCCATTGATTTTTATGCTGAAATAGTCTTGGCACAAGAAGGCTTGGGCAATGCTTTACCCTTGTCCTTATTACGCGCGTTCTTCCATTATATTGCATAACATTCTCTGGCATTTACTGGGTCGCCTTTGATTGTTCCAATCTCGTTTTCTATGGAAATTTCATTAGGAGAGACCATGGAGATATGCAAACCCGAAACTTTGTGAGAAAAGGGCGCCCAAGGAAAGTGTTGTAAGGGGAATCAATGTCTATAACTACGGCTCTGATCCCCCTCGTCGAGCTCCATAGGTAAATCGATCACTCCTACTGGCGAAGTAGAAGCCCCATTGAAGCCGTGGATCGTGGCGCGATATGGCTTTAAGTCCTTTGTTTCTAACTTCATCGGGTCGTAAGCAGCTTTGAAAATGATGTTGACTGAGCTTCCATAATCGATTAACACTTTTCGGACAGAAGCGACACCGATATGAGAAGTGATAGCCAGTGGATCGGTGGTTGGGATCTCCACCCTAGTAGAATCTCTTTCGTGGAAAACAATGTCGTCCTGCATGGTCTTTTGGAGCTTGGCTGGGACGGATTCGTTGAGTGCAGAGCAAGTTTCATAAGTAGCATGCTTTATCGAACTAACATACTCTTCCATTTTTCAGAAGCTATCATGTGTGGGATAAGGTCTGCTACATATGGTGTTGATTACGATCACACGCCTTGGGTTAGATGGACCTAGAGCTGCTTTGGCGGCTGCCTGAGGCGCTGGTGCCTGAGGCTTTGGATTTGCTTCGGGGGGAAAAGGCTCTTGGACGTATTGCTCAAGTCGCTTTTCGCGAATAAGCTTCTCGATTGCATCCCTTAGTTGGCGACAATCATTGGTATTGTGGCCATATACGTCATGGTATCGGCAATACCATCCAGTGTTTTTCTCAAGGTCGGTTGATTACCTGGTGCGCGGCTTCTTATATGGCAAAGTGTTGCATGTCTCCAAGTAGATTGTTTCTAGATCCTCGTTTATCGGGGTGTATGCCTCAAAGGCTCGGTAAGGGCCGGGTTTTCTTGGCTTGGTCGGGGCCTGATCGTTGTTCCAGCCGTCTTGCCTACCAATGTTTGGTCTTTGCCTGTTATGACCTGCCTCTTGTTCTAATCACAGGGGCTCCCCTACTTGTTTTCTTCTGAGGTTGTTATTTGCAGCGCCTGCTCGATGGCCATTGGGGAGACTGGTGGCTGAGAGTCGGCTGCGCCTTGCCTTCTCTTGGCATAAGTACCGATCTGCCTTCTCATAAAAGGCGTCGAGGCTTTTTGCTTGCTTTCCATCGATCCACGCCCCGAATTCAGAAGTAGGGAGGACACCTTTGGCTAATTGAAAGAGTATGGTGCGAGGGTCTGGATCCTCGACCTCGGCGAGGGCAATATTGAACCTGAAGAGGTAGCTTTTGAGCGACTCAGCGGGCCCTTGGTATAAGTTAGAAAGGGTGAGAGCATTCTTTGGAGTTGGTATGTGCATCCTGAATTGCTTGACCAACTGTGTCGCTAACTGACCGAAGTTGTTAATGGAATCGAGCGGGAGGCGAGAGAACCATAATAGAGCGGTCCCTGATAAGAATACTGGGAAACATTTGCATTTTACCGGATCGTTGCCCCGACTCGAGTCCATTTGCCATTCATATCGATTTAGGAAGACACATGGGTCAGTAGTGCCATCGTAGAGCGGCATTTGCGACATGCTGAAGCGCCGCAGCCATTCAGTTTCGTTTACCCTTCTTGTGAAGGGGTTACGCCTAATGTGCGCTTCCCATGAATCATGCACATTTCGTTGCATTTCCCTCATGATTTTTCGAACCATGTCAGGTAGGTAAGTTGGATGGGGATTTGCCATTGTGACCCATGGGTTTTGATGAGGTTCTAGAGTTCTATTTCTAGGGCATCTCCTATGATGGACGTCCGGATCGTCTTCCTCCGTGTCCTTGACATCTATGATTGGGTCTAGGTGTGGATGGTGAGGTGGAACGGGTGATGCGGTTCCTGTTCTGCAGGAAGCGGGCTGTTGGAATAGCGAGCCCATCATCCTGATCATCCACCGTCGGGTTGTGTTGAGGAAGAGGTTGGTTTGTAGGACCTGGTCCGTCATTGATGATCAAGCGAGAGTGGTCTCGGTATTGTGCCCCTCGATGTATGTGACGGTAGTTCGATCGCTGTTCCCGTTCCTATTTCCGTTGGCATAGCCATTTCCATTGCCGTTGTTGAGGGCATTGGTGTGGGCGGCGACATTGTTGATGAGGCTAAACCTCCTCCTTTGATGCGGGCCCCTCGACTCGGAAGAGGAAGTTTCCAATACGCTCAGTCGAGGTCGAGCGTTGTTATGAGTTAGTTGAACTCGAATGACAATGCACTGACTTTCTTGAAGCTGTTGCATAAGGTCAATGTTATTCCTTAATGCTTGATTAAGCGACCGCCGTGCGCTCATATTTTTCATTAAGCGCGCGGATTTGAGTTTGTGTCGCGGGCGCTTCGGGGTCCACAGTAGGAGGGATGGCTTCATTAGTGGCCGGGATGTCCGTTGGTTGAGGTTGCGGGGACGTACCGGCCTCGGCTACGGTTAAAGAGCCAACCATTGCATTCTTTGGTCGCTTTGCCATCGTAAGTGGACTCGACAACAGGTTTAGAAAGGAACCTTAAGCTCGTCGGGGGTCGAGATGACAACGTGCGACAAAGGCGCAAAATTCGAGTTTTCTCAGCGAAAGCACCAAATGTTGATGGCAAAAAATATCGTAAACACCAAAGATTCCAATTACTAGAAATAGATAATTTGGTCGCATAGAAAAGAGTAGGAAAGCAGTAAATAACACAAGAGATTTATAGTGGTTCGGCCTAGTGAGGGGCCTACGTCCACTTTGAAGCGTTGTTGGAATATTATTAATCACAAAAAGTTACAAGGTTGAGGCCCTCTCATGACATCTCATTACGTTCATCTTTATGCTAGATGATGTCATCATTAAGCTATATCATGTCATCCTTAGAGCTATATGATGTCATCTCTACGGCATGATGTCATCATCCTCATATATGATGTCATAATTATCATATACTAAATCTCTCCAAAAAGGGACACTTTTGCCCTTCTTCTTCCTCAAATGGGAGATGCCATTAATGGAGCTCTCTAGAGGTCTCAAGGTCTCAAATTCCAACCCCTTTCAAGTGTGAAGTCATGGGGTATTTATAGGAAAGGAGTAGGTAGGGGTTAGGTAGGAGTAGGTAGAAATAGGGGACCACATGCAGAAATTCGCACCTGGAGCCTGCGCATATAGAAAGTTCGCACCTGGCCCCGGGGCGCAAAATTTCGCACCTCTTGGGTACGAAATTTCGCACCTCGAGGGTGCGAGATTTCGCGCCTCGAGGTTGCGAGATTTCGCGCCTCGTAGGTGTGAGATTTCGCGCCTCGAGGGTGCGAGGTTTTGCACCTCGACGGCTGCACGAATGGGAGTTTTTGGGGTGCCGTGAGGTCTCTGTTGGCGCGTCCCCTCTTCATCCTGTTTCTTTCGCTCCCTAGCGTCCCTTTCGGTTTTAGTTTCACGCGATGCGTTGAGTCGAGCGTGTCTTGTGTACTTTTGGGAACCGGACCAAAAAGTCGGTTAACAAAAATAATAATTATATCTGATGTTTACTCAAAGTATGGAGAGAGGGCACTACCGCACAACTGAAATAAAAAACTAAGCAAGTCTGACTTCAAAGTTAGAAAGAAAGAAACATAATTTTTAAAGTGATTCGGCTACAATCATAAGCATGCATTCATTGTCAATCTTATTTCCAATCTACTCTTGCAATTACAATTAAACTACAACGGTTTTAAGGCCCGAACCGATTGGTTTTGAATTTAGAAGTATTCCCTTGTACTATTAGTTGAAGCCTGTTTTTAGCTGTCGTCAGCTCTATATTTATAGAGGAATTCAAATATTAAAGTCATTGGAATCGGCCTGAACAAGAAAATATCTTTAAATATATAATTACAACATGAAGAACTAGTCAAATGCATGAAGTCCATCAACCAACATAATTCGACACCAATCGGTATAGATCGGTACTGATCAATTTCTGTCTTTCCTTTATAATTTTCTACGATACAATAGAAGCCTTCAAATCTAAGTAGTTAGCTATTTGAGGAAACCACCTACCTTAGTACTGAACTATGTGTTTTTGTATTGATTCATGTCACATCTTGTGCTCTGCCTTTTTCCTTCCAAGCATCAATCCTTCCTTAGATAATTGAGACATCAATTCATGTGGCCAGCCACCGATCCATTTACCCTACTGCATACGTAACCAAAATTCATACACTCTTCAATCGTGATATCTTTCAAACTTCTTAATACATTTATTTTATCGTTTCATAATTCAGATCCATTGAAGTGTCCCTTGGTTCATATAAAATACATATACTTACAACTAACGAAATCAAATTTTCTTATTTTTGGAAAAAAAATCTTCGAAAACACAAGTTAACCCATGTTTTTTGTTGGAAAATATTTCAAATGCTTTATGTTATTTAAAAAATGAAAATAAACTAGGAATTTTATTAATCTTTTCCTATATGTACAAAGTGCTTTCTTATGAAAATATTTCAAGCTACCATTATTTTGTAATTTTGTAATTTTTTTGATGAACCAACATCCTTTTGATGTTTTCTTTCAGATCAAACCCCTTCGAATTCAGTTTTCGATGGACCATTGTCATTTTCCCCCTTTTTTCCAAATAGAATATTGCCAATTTGCTTTAAATGTTGGTAAAATAGAAAAAAGTTTGATTTGATCCCTTCTATCATGCTCCTTGATAGTTTTATTTTTGGATGGGTTACAAAGAAACTACATGTATAAAAATGGAGTCACTCAAAAACGTAGGTAGGGCTGGCAATTAGAACCGAGAGCCGAAAACCCGAACCAAATCGACCCGAAAAAACCCGAACTCGAACTGAACCAGATGGGTGTCGGGTCAGGTCTAGGTGATGAAAAATGCAATTAATACCCGATCAAAATCAACCTGAATTGACCTGACCCGAAAGACCCGACCAAAAATGCATTGAAATATATGTATTTTTAGTATTACTTTTCAACCGAACCCGACCCAAAAAGAAGCTCGGGCCGGGTCTAGATTTTTGAAATGTATGAGTTAGACCCGGTAAAACCCGATCCGACTAAAACCGAGACCCGTTGGGTCGGGTCGGGTTTAATTGTCACCCC